>JAVJAQ010001076.1:1207271-1255033 GCA_032362365.1 Zygogramma bicolorata | reverse complement strand
TATTCTCAATGATATTTCCGGATTATTCATATGAGTAAATTTGAATGAATAGGGTAAGTATAAAAAATTATTTAATAACTTCCCATTTGGAATTTTAGGTTTGTAGCACTTCCTCGATAGGGGTTCACGACACTCTGTAGTGAAATCACGTGTTTATACTAACCTATATCGTGCTGTTTTGACTTTTATAACAATAATGTATGAATATTGTTTCATTTGTGCTAAACTTTTGAGTGAAAGTAAAATTATCACTTGTACAAATTACAAATTACAATTACAAATACTCACAACAAGTCTCGGTTCATTTCCATGTTGAAAGTTTACCGCTGAAAATATATTGGTAAAACAAGCTGATAATGATGCTGATGTATTGATTATTGAAAAAGCAATAGAGCAATTCAATTTGACAGAAACAACTATTGTTGTTGGTGAAGATGTAGACTTACTTGTATTATTCACTGCTCGAACTCCAACCGAAAATACTATTTTCTTCTTAAAACCAGAAAAAGCCCAACATCAATCGGAAATATATTCATTAAAAAGTGTATCTACTTTTGCAAAGTGTCAAAATCACGTACTATTTTTACACGCAATAACTGGCTGTGGCACATCTGCATTTTACAGGAGGGGTGCAACAACAGTTTTCAAAATGTTTGAAAAACTAGATTTTGTTCAATGTGCTGAAGTTTCAAAAAACAGTAAATCAACTCAAGAAGAAGTTATCACCAACGGCATCCGCTTTCTTCTTTCTATGTACGGAGCTCCTAAAAATACTACCTGCTCAGATAAGCATCGATATGTATGTTTCGTTGAGAACAATAAGAATAAAAAAGAAGTTCAATTAGCTTCTCTTCCTCCAACCTCAGTTGCTGTTCATCAACATCTTCTTCGGGTATATTACCAATGTCAAGAGTGGCTTGGTTATCAGCTAGACCCTACAGACTAGGGTTGGAAGTTCGTCGACAATTCATTGAAACCAGTTCAAACTTTACTGCACCGGAAAAACTGCTGAACACACTTTTTTGCAACTGCAAAAAGGGATGCGGTGCTAAATGTGGTTATGTTCTCTGGCATGTACAAACTCTCAAGGCCGGTCGTGTTCCAATGTTGAATCACTAATAGAGGAGGATTCGTTTGATTCCTACGAGGATGCATCGCTATTGACGCAATTTACTTGCACTCAGAATGAAGAAGAACAAGAATTAGAAGAATGAGAAGAGTTTGACGGTTACAATTCAGACGAATAAAATTCATCACTTTTTTAATTTACATCTCTTTTTATCTTTTCCAATATTTACAAATTTCCGAGTTTTGCAATAGTTTCGAATTAAACAGGATCACAACTGACCGGTGGAGTATGCCTACGGGAAAAACCACGTTAAAAAAACGCGCTGAGTACACTACCTCATAGGTGGCGTGGAAACGTGTGCATATTATGACTATTGCAACTTGTACAACTTTTTGAATCGTTATATCTCAAAAACGGTAGCTCGTAGAAAGAAAAGTATCAATGCATTTTTTGTAGATTATTTATGATCTACAATTTTTGCCAGAAATATTTTTATGATAAAACTTACCGTATCGCCCAAAATCGTGAAAAATAAATTTTTTTGACTTTTGACCTTGAATAAATTTTTTTCCATACAGGGGAAAGATGGGAAACTTTCAAATTTTATTTTCAATCATATCATTAACAACCTCACTGATTTTCAGCTTGATGGGAATTTATGTAGCTTCGAATGTTTAACTTGACCGGAGTAATGTTTTGTCAAGCTTAGTTCATTTGAATTTGCCAGATCGGTTTTCACATATCAATCGAGACATACCCCGAAATCCATGTTCGCACAAATGTCGATTTCTGCGCGTTGACGTTCGTCAGCTGGTTAACGGAACGAACAATTTTAGAACAAGAACAAATGCAAGCATCAGGCAGGCTAAAACTCACGAGCATGAAATTTTATTTTATTTCATGTAACTCATATCATATCACCAGCTGAAAAAATGATTATGAAAAGATTAATTACTGACAATTTCCAGAAGAAGAATCACAGATAAAAATACTACCTTTAAATTGTATTGCAGAAGGTAATATCAAACGAACTCCCAGTACCGATCCCTCATATTTCATTTTCAACATGAGTTACACGAATCGATGGGGATCGTTGAAACTATTTCCAGGTATCACGTTACATTTCCGTTTTATCGTCAGTTATATTAACGTAATTTGTTATAGTTAACGATCCCCCCAACTGCATCCATCATTTCGGAAATGCTTCGCCTCGCTGCGGAATATATGGCCTCCGATAAATCCCAGAAATCGTCTCTTCTGCATGTAATGTCGATGTGTACTCGCAGTCTGCTGAATGGGAGAGCTTCATAATGAGGCTTTGTCTCTGCAAGGGCAACGGCCATGAATCTGCGATTCGGTTACGGTCTGCTACCGATGCGTGTTAATCACAATTATGCCAAACTCCAGCCAGTTTTGGATCTACCTTTTTATAGGAGTTGTGATTTCAATTTTTTTGATTCAGAAAGGAGGGAATCCAAAAAATAATTCAAACCATCCCAAGTTATATACCGACTACAAGCTCATATAACTTTTCCAACGGATCGAATGATCCAACATGATTCATATAGTATTCAGATGTCAGGAGTTACTATTTCTACAAAGTCAAGTATCTCGATGCTAGAAATTACGATCAGTAATAATCTCTCATGGGAAAACCATGTGAGATCGATCGCTAAGGTGCCTCCCAGAAATTAGGATTTCTATTTGGTGCGAAGAAATACTTCACTTCTCGTCATCTTCTAATGATCTACAAGGCTCAGATACATACCTGTTGTATGTATGTAAGAAAAAAGTTTATCAACGATATCAATGTTCTGACATGAAATCAAATGAACCCAGAAAAATTCGAGAACAGTGACCGGTAAATACTTTTCTGTGTGATTTCGATTTAACTTATCCGACATGGTAAATGGTAAATATATAATTATCGGGCTCCATCTTGAAAATGAAAAAAATTTGGTGAAACTTACGTATTTTGGCCTCCTGAATAAAAAGTCGAATGAAATTTTTGGCTCTCCCAACTAGTTTCGGAGATATGTCCCCCCGAAGACAAGAAAATCGGGGTCGACGCATATGTTTCTTTTTCTGCTAATTCCGCTCGAAATTGCTTTTTGTTTCTATCAGCACAATGTACACAACTGATTCTACCTTCTTCATCAATTTTTAACCTCGTTTTTAACCGAATTAATAGCATTTTTGATTTTTCTCCACAAGACTCTAAAATATAAATCGTTATAGGAATTCGAGGTTCACAAAACAGTAGAAAGCGCATCGCGATATAATAAATATAAAACAAGGAAAATTCACAAAAATTTATCATATACACAAATACAAGATTGGAGAGATACAAGTCCACTTGAAAAACAGAATACATACTAAATGAAACTAGATTGAAAAATGTGCGATTCCTTTTGGAATACAAAAAGAGTTTCATAAATTCCAAGTTAGGTCCGTCACACATTTATTATACAACTTTCGAGTTGATAACTATTTTTGGGATATAGATCACTTTGCGCTCTACATTTTTTCTCCTGAGAGGTAGACCCTCAATTATCACTGAAGAGAGTCCTAAGAGTTGAAATTCGAAACGTGGTCCTGCTTCTGAATATGCGATTCCTAGCAAGTCAGCTGATATACTCGCTGATATATTTAACCACCATAGGGTTCGACATTTGGGCAACTTTCAGCAAACATTGAAACAATCTCTCCAGAATTGGATAAACCCACAAACCCATTTGGAACAGAGAAATGAAAATGCGCAGTTGCCGGCTATAGCATCAACCTATTGTCTAAGCATTCAGAAGCATAATCACGAGCATAATCATCAACACTTCCACCGATCCGCCCAGATTGAAGACTGAAATCAAATACAGTGAATAAATAGCTCGGTGATTGGCGAAGTGCGACTATTGATTCCCCATTACGATATTTTAAGCATTCAAGACAAGTTTCTGATATACTTTTTAACTGAGACCGCGGATGCGAGCCCTACTCTATTCAATAAATCGAATATTTTTGTGGTACATTTTACGGAAAAACTATCACATATTTAGGTTCGGCTTTGAATAATAATTTGAATTTATGTCTATATATGATGTGTTATGTATTATTGAAATATGATTTTATAAACATTAGGGATTCTAGACATTTCTGAATTTATCATTGAAATATGTAGAAAATTAACGAGCTTCTGTAAAATCATCGAATTCCAGCTTCGAGAACCTTCCAGAGATTTCGTAAATCATGCTTCGAGAAATTTTTTAATCTACCCCAAGAAGTTGCTGCCTGAATAAAAACATTTCCTTCTGAATGAAACACCTATTAGATAACTACTTCTCGTTCAACGTGAATTTGCCTGTCACAAAAATATAAGAACTAATTGTTGATGAGATATACCATTGGTAGGATATTTCTATACAAATAGGGAGTACTCGTAGTTCAGAAAATTCATTCATCGGGATAATCAGTCTTAAACCCAGACAAGCATTACAAAATGGTTTAGGCTTCCGCGGCCGAGGTATTCAGTATCACAACTTTTGTTCAGGTTTGAAGGTCGTCGTTTTTTGACATTTCTCCCCGACGTTTCGCTAGCGCGAGTGGCTAGAAGCACTACCTGTCGTCATGATATTTGTTATTTTTTTCTTCTTGAAATGGTATTCCATATTTGCTTGATGTTCACAGCCTTTTCTTTTCTGTCGAAATTATCCGTATGTTCGTGGATCTCTATTGCCTTACGTATTAGTCGACTATAGTATCCCTGGTTGAGGGCAATGAGTTTCACGTATTCAAACACACAGATTCCAAGGATATTTGAAATTGTTGCTTTCAAGAACGAATTTGTGTCGTAAATCACAATTGTGAGCCTTGAGAGTCAACTTGATTCAATTTCAAAAATTGAAATAAATTATAAATTATCTGAAAACGTAATGAAGAACTAGATCTGAACCGATTGAGAAATAGTCAGTATGAACTATTGCAACTTCTTCCTGAAAAAGGCAATGTTACTCCATCCACGCTTGACGGTTTCCAACACTGGTCACGAAACAAACAAATTACGAATCCGGTTAAATGCAGACTAGATGATTGCGAAAGTAGTTCAAGAATGCGATGCACTAAATGTTATATTTTTTCTTTGCCAAACCAAAAACAAAAACTGTTTCAGTTCAATCCATAAAAAAATCTACTGTCCAACAATTGTGCTTTTATAAGTTCACTCTGAAGACACACAATTTTGTACCCTCTGAAAAACAGAAATAAATCTTCGGTTTCCCAAAAAATAGTTTTCTTGGCCCAATTACTCAATTTCATAAGCGCGGAATGAATATGAACAGTGAATTCAAATAAATGTTTCTTCTACTGTGAGGGTAATACCACATATACCAGTGCTTGGTCCCCTGAGCCCTTCACCTACACGTTGTTAGCTATTACAACTTCTTTCTGCTCACACATTATCACACTTTCGTCCTATGAATAAAACAATCCGACGAACCGTTCTGCCTCGGGCGATAAACGAAGAAGCAATTACGTAAGAGAAAAAAAAACGGATTACGATAATGCACCTGATTGTGTTCGTGTTCATGAATAGCCGAAATTATTCGCCTACCCCCTTATGAAAGTACGTGTCGTTTAGGTCGACAGGGGAGCCCTTCATCCTCCCCATCAACGTTCATTACCCGACACGACAATCCACTTAAAGCCCAGGTGCGTGTGCTCTATAAATATCGATTAATCAAAATACAATTGATTCCCACTTCGGCGTTACGCGACGAGATTTTCATTTGGTTGCCACTTGCAACGAAAAACAGCCACTACGATGAAACAATATTCAGAGCACAATCATAGTAACAGGGGTGTTCAATTTATTCTGCTCGGTCAGGATGACGTGCTCCATTTTAATGAGTTTGCTCCTTCCAAGAGGTTGAGAGTAGGAAACATTAAAAATCTGAAAAAAATCGTTTTTGTCTCTGAATCTCTAATTATTGTTGACATTATAATGAAAGGGGTATTTTTTTTATTTAGTTATTATTCAAACCCATAGAATCATATATTTATGGAAGATTTGGGTTCGTTTACTAAAACTCCAAACAACACTTCAGTACTTCTGTTTAAACTACTTCTATTACAATACAATACAATACAATACAATACAATACAATACAATCACTTAAACTGTCCCGCTAAACTCATCCAAAACGTCTTCTGATAAAAAACTCTCTCCTTTGATTTTCCTGATAAAGCTTTCTTCAATTAGCTCTGATATTATTTTGCTGGAATAATTGTCTTGGTTGATATCTTATTCTTTCGCTGATGGAAGCGTCTGCTTCCGATAGGGCCGCCGCTTCCTCTTGTCAATGCGCTCTAGCATCTCTTGTTGTTTAGCGAATGGAACTCTTCTTGATGGTTGTTGAATCGATCGGACTTGGCCAATATTGACGTTTTGTTTGACCGAGTCAACCCTTTCAGTTGTTTCCAACTGGGATATGTCACTTTCACTTCCAATATGATACCTGGCGGCTCTTACAGGGATGGCTTTTTTTGTCTTCATCCGAACTTCATTCACTGTAGCACGAACTATTTCCTTCGATAGTGCAGGGGTTCTCGCAGTTTTCGCTAATCGCGGTTTCGCAGGCATCTTCCTCTTTCCTAGAGTTGTAGGGACAAATTCTTCCCCTCCAAAATTCATAATATCTTTTTCGTTGTCGAATGCAAACCCATAGTCACTGATCAGATCCATCTCGAGTACGAATTCATCTTCTATGTCCGCGACGTACACTGAATCCGTGATGGTATAAATCGATCAAGAATCAGTTCGAAGCATGAAGTTGAAAGAAACAGGCTTAACGCTCTGGCAGGTGAGTTGGATTCCGAGGGCATTTCCACCTTGCAATCTCTCATGAAATGCCCTGATCTTCCACATCTATAACATTTCCTCTGTGGGATTCTCTCCTTGCAGTCTTTTATAAAATGTCCCGGCATTTTACATCTATAGCAAATCCTCTCGGCATTTTCACCCACCAGTCTTTTATAAGATGTCCCAGTTTTCAACATCCATAACATGTTGTTCTCTTCTGTGTGCTCATTCCACTTATTAATGATTTGATTTCTTCCAGAAACTCCTCGAAAGAACCAGTCGCTGCGTCTGAGCGTTGTTAGGGATCTTCTGTTGATATCGCTCCTACTTTCGGCCTCGAGGTGTTGAAGGCCGCCCACTTCCAAAGATTTTGGACTGAGGTGGCCTTTACTTGATGGAGTACCGATAGTTATTACGCTATACAAAGGTAAGCACAATGAAATTTTTATAAAATCTATCGTATATACGAAAAGTATAGAAAAAGTTTCTCTTTATCCAAGCCAATGTACTCCAAACACTAAACTACTTCTTCGCTAAACCTTCCTTAACCATACCAGGATCTACTCTAATTATCTATGATTCCTATAATAATACCACTGACAATGATGATGATTCATAACTGATGCTGAGAACTGATACTGATTTCTAATAATAATTATGATATCGGACCGTAGTTACTACTTATTGATTGAATAAGTTCAACAAAAGGGGAACTATTGGGTTTTAATTGATCTTTTAGCAAACAATTTGAATTTTTTAATTTATTGATTTCCAAAAATTAGAATTATTTATTTAGAATTTTTGGATATCAATAAATTAAAAAGTTCAAATTGTTTGCTAAATGATCAATTGGATCTCAATAGTTCCCCTTTGTTGAACTTATTAAATCATAAAGTAGTAACTACGGTCCGATATCATAATTATTATTAGGAATCAGTATCAGTTATCAGCATCAGTTAGGAATCATCATCATTGTCAGTGGTATTATTCTAGGAATCATAGATAATTAGAGTAGGTCCTGATATATTTAAGGAACTTTTAGCGAAGAATAATTTAGTGTTTAAATACATTCGCTTTATAAAGGTACAGTGTACCGAAACATGTCGCGAAGACAATAAATTTTTTTTAAATTTAAAAAAAAAAAAAAGCGAAGACAATAAATTTTGTGGAAATTTAATCGTGTCTACCTTATAGCGTATCACTTCCAAAGAGAAAACCAAAGCATCGCTACTCCTTCTGAAACTAATCAGTCGTGAAGTTCTTCGGAACTCCGGGTCTCTTAGTCCATCTATAGATATCTGCACCGATAGCTGCTCCTTGAAATCTCCAGGTGCTTCTGGGTACGCCAGCTGGATAAGGCGTCTCATATCTGCTTCAAATTTTTGCAGAATCTCACCGGATTTTTGTGTGCGTGTTTTCATTTGGGCTCGGTAGAGCTGTTCGCGATGTTGCTCGCCATACCGCAACTCCAATGCAGAAATCAGATCCAAGTATTCAAAAAAAAATTTTTTTTTTTTTTAAAAAAAAATTTTAAATGACTGAGCTTCAAATGTCGGTGGTTTCACGGAAATACCAGATGTGGCAACCCTGTCCTGGCGATTTTGGTTATTGAAAAGAACTTTTTGCTTTTTTAGACCTCTCATTTCATTTCTCATCTCCTCTCACACTGTGTCCACTTTCTTATTAAATTCATCGTCTATTTTCCTAACGCCTTCCTTCATTTCTTCTTCTAGGTCTTCCTTTAGTTCTTCTTTCAGATCACCTCTTAGTTCCCCTTTCAGTTCTTCCAATCGTACTTTGGTTTCATGTAACACATGCATGAAGAACTTGCTTCGATATTCTAGAATGTTCTGGAATTCTGCTTTCCATTATTTTTTTTTAATATCTACTTCCTTCTTTTGCTCTTTCTCTTACCTTCCTCTTGTTCTTCTTTGAGAATTTTCTGGATTGCTTCTTCTTGTCTCTATTTTTTTATGTTTTCTCCCTCTCTTCTGTTCCTCGAGAATTTTCTGGAGACCGTCTCCTCGTTCTTTCCTTTCAACTTCTTTTTATTTCTTTTCTTCTACTCGATCTTGGATCCAGCCTCTTAGTATTATTCTGTTGAGTTCTGAATAAAGTAATCTTGCATATAATTTTCTATAACGAGTTATGGAGTTTTTTTTTTTTTTTTTTTTTTTTTTTTTTTTTTTTTTTAAATTTTTATATATATTTTCAAGGCGAGAGAGAAAGCATGACTGTTCTACTTGTGGCAAAAAGTTCTCCTAATCCAAACAGTTTGGAGAGTTCATGAGAGGATTCATAATGGAGAAAACCCCATCAGTTGCTCGATTTGCTCGAAATCATTTTCGTATTCCGGAAATCTCCAAAAACATCTTCAATATTTTCATTACAACTTGTTATCACAATACAATACAATCACTTAAAGTGACTATCCATCGCTCTGTACTAAACGGTCTGATAAACTCTCTCTAATAGAAACTCTCTCCTTCGACTTCCACACAAATCTCTCTCCACTTAGCTCTGAATCACTCTGCTGAATAACTGTATCTGCTAATAACTAACTCTTCCGCGATGAAGCGTCTGCCTAGTTACCTGCGTACGCCTATGGGGAATATTCGAGAGAGGCCTCGATGATGTGTACCGCGCGGATCAACAGTTCCTGGAGAAATGACGTTCTCTCTTCGACAACTGCGTTTACGATCGTCAGGGCCGGCGCTAGTAGATTCGTGACAAAATTATATGAAAGCGAAGAATTAGGGGGTAAAATTTAAACCCACAAAACGCGTTACCACTGATCGAAAGGAAATGTCACGCCAGAGGACAGAATGATGGCATATTTTGAATCAAATCCCGATTTCACGTGAGCAGAGATCGAGGAAGTGATTGCTGCAAAGTAATTATCATGTTATACGGTATATTTCAGTCCATAACATGGAATGGTATCATAAATGCACGCAGCAGTTTATAATATAACAAAACATAGCCCATACATTCAAATTGAGCCAAATTTACTATTTTACTTCATATTCATCTGATATTAAAAATAGTTAATAAACGTATCATATTCGAGTGAACCTCAATAATATAATATTATGGATACATTATTATGATTTGGACGTAAAATAGTAAATTTGGCTCAATTTGAATGTATGGGCTATGTTTTGTTATATTATAAACTGCTGCGTGCATTTATGATACCATTCCATGTTATGGACTGAAATATACCGTATAACATGATAATTACTTTGCAGCAATCACTTCCTCGATCTCTGCTCACGTGAAATCGGGATTTGATTCAAAATATGCCATCATTCTGTCCTCTGGCGTGACATTTCCTTTCGATCAGTGGTAACGCGTTTTGTGGGTTTAAATTTTACCCCCTAATTCTTCGCTTTCATATAATTTTGTCACGAATCTACTAGCGCCGGCCCTGACGATCGTAAACGCAGTTGTCGAAGAGAGAACGTCATTTCTCCAGGAACTGTTGATCCGCGCGGTACACATCATCGAGGCCTCTCTCGAATATTCCCCATAGGCGTACGCAGGTAACTAGGCAGACGCTTCATCGCGGAAGAGTTAGTTATTAGCAGATACAGTTATTCAGCAGAGTGATTCAGAGCTAAGTGGAGAGAGATTTGTGTGGAAGTCGAAGGAGAGAGTTTCTATTAGAGAGAGTTTATCAGACCGTTTAGTACAGAGCGATGGATAGTCACTTTAAGTGATTGTATTGTATTGTGATAACAAGTTGTAATGAAAATATTGAAGTGTTTGGAGATTCCATCAACGATCCCAAGGAAATATCGTAACAGTGGTGTCGAAAGTAGGAATTTTCGAGAAAACTGGAAGCTCTTTATGGTGAATAGGAGAAGTACAGTAGGAATTTATTCAAAACCAATATGCGGATTTGGAAAGACGACGACAGGAAGATGAAAAGCCGTTTGGAGAAAAAATAATTAGAGGAAAAGCAGGAACGAGAAAAGAAGGGCTCCAAAAAATTCTCGAAAATGAAATGAAAGAACGAGAAGAAGGACTCCAGAAAATTCTCGAAGAATAGAGAAAAGAGCAAGAAGCTGAAAAGAAAGAACGAGAAGTTGAAAGGAAAGAACGAGGAGACGGTATCCAGAAAATTCTCGAGGAACAGAGGAAAGAACGAGAACGTGAAAAAATAGAACGAGAAGAAGCAATCCAGAAAATTCTAGAAGAACAGAGGAAGGTGAGAGAAGAGCAAAAGAATGAATTAGATATAATAAAAAAATAATGGAAAGCAGAATTCCAGAACATTCTAGAATATCGAAGCAAGTTCTTCATGCATGTGTTACATGAAACCAAAGTACGATTGGAAGAACTGAAAGGGGAACTAAGAGGTGATCTGAAAGAAGAACTAAAGGAAGACCTAGAAGAAGAAATGAAGGAAGGCGTTAGGAAAATAGACGATGAATTTAATAAGAAAGTGGACACAGTGTGAGAGGAGATGAGAAATGAAATGAGAGGTCTAAAAAAGCAAAAAGTTCTTTTCAATAACCAAAATCGCCAGGACAGGGTTGCCACATCTGGTATTTCCGTGAAACCACCGACATTTGAAGCTCAGTCATTTTGGTCCATGTATTGTCGACAATTCGGCAGCAACCGATGGATGGGGCAGACAATACCCAAAATGAATACTTGGATCTGATTTCTGCATTGGAGTTGCGGTATGGCGAGCAACATCGCGAACAGCTCTACCGAGCCCAAATGAAAACACGCACACAAAAATCCGGTGAGATTCTGCAAAAATTTGAAGCAGATATGAGACGCCTTATCCAGCTGGCGTACCCAGAAGCACCTGGAGATTTCAAGGAGCAGCTATCGGTGCAGATATCTATAGATGGACTAAGAGACCCGGAGTTCCGAAGAACTTCACGACTGATTAGTTTCAGAAGGAGTAGCGATGCTTTGGTTTTCTCTTTGGAAGTGATACGCTATAAGGTAGACACGATTAAATTTCCACAAAATTTATTGTCTTCGCTTTTTTTTTTTTTTAAATTTCCACAAAATTCATTGTCTTCGCGACATGTTTCGGTACACTGTACCTTTATCAAGCGAATGTATTTAAACACTAAATTATTCTTCGCTAAAAGTTCCTTAAATATATCAGGACCTACTCTAATTATCTATGATTCCTAGAATAATACCACTGACAATGATGATGATTCCTAACTGATGCTGATAACTGATACTGATTCCTAATAATAATTATGATATCGGACCGTAGTTACTACTTATTGATTGAATAAGTTCAACAAAGGGGAACTATTGAGATCCAATTGATCATTTAGCAAACAATTTGAATTTTTTAATTTATTGATATCCAAAAATTCTAAATAATTAAGTCTAATTTTTGGAAATCAATAAATTAAAAAATTCAAATTGTTTGCTAAATGATCAATTGGATCCCAATAGTTCCCCTTTGTTGAACTTATTCAATCAATAAGTAGTAACTACGGTCCGATATCATAATTATTATTAGGAATCAGTATCAGTTATCAGCATCAGTTAGGAATCATCATCATTGTCAGTGGTATTATTCTAGGAATCATAGATAATTGGAGTAGGTCCTGATATATTTAAGGAACTTTTAGCGAAGAATAATTTAGTGTTTGAATACATTCGCTTGATAAAGGTACAGTGTACCGAAACATGTCGCGAAGACAATAAATTTTGTGGAAATTTAATCGTGTCTACCTTATAGCGTAATAACTATGGATTTCCATCAAGTAAAGGCCACCTCAGTCCAAAATCTTTGGAAGTGGGCGGCCTTCAACACCTCGAGGCCGAAAGTAGGAGCGATATCAACAGAAGATCCCTAACAACGCTCAGACGCAGCGACTGGTTCTTTCGAGGAGTTTCTGGAAGAAATCAAATCATTAATAAGTGGAATGAGCACACAGAAGAGAACAACATGTTATGGATGTTGAAAACTGGGACATCTTATAAAAGACTGGTGGGTGAAAATGCCGAGAGGATTTGCTATAGATGTAAAATGCCGGGACATTTTATAAAAGACTGCAAGGAGAGAATCCCACAGAGGAAATGTTATAGATGTGGAAGATCAGGGCATTTCATGAGAGATTGCAAGGTGGAAATGCCCTCGGAATCCAACTCACCTGCCAGAGCGTTAAGCCTGTTTCTTTCAACTTCATGCTTCGAACTGATTCTTGATCGATTTATACCATCACGGATTCAGTGTACGTCGCGGACATAGAAGATGAATTCGTACTCGAGATGGATCTGATCAGTGACTATGGGTTTGCATTCGACAACGAAAAAGATATTATGAATTTTGGAGGGGAAGAATTTGTCCCTACAACTCTAGGAAAGAGGAAGATGCCTGCGAAACCGCGATTAGCGAAAACTGCGAGAACCCCTGCACTATCGAAGGAAATAGTTCGTGCTACAGTGAATGAAGTTCGGATGAAGACAAAAAAAGCCATCCCTGTAAGAGCCGCCAGGTATCATATTGGAAGTGAAAGTGACATATCCCAGTTGGAAACAACTGAAAGGGTTGACTCGGTCAAACAAAACGTCAATATTGGCCAAGTCCGATCGATTCAACAACCATCAAGAAGAGTTCCATTCGCTAAACAACAAGAGATGCTAGAGCGCATTGACAGGAGGAAGGCGCGGTACTATCGGAAGCAGACGCTTCATCGCGGAAGAGTAAGTTATTAGCAAAGACAATTATTCAGCAGAGTGATTCAGAGCTAAGTGGAGAGAGCTTTGTGCGGAAGTCGAAGGAGAGAGTTTTTATCAGAGCGTTGGATAGTTAGCGGGGCAGTTTAAGTGATTGTATTGTATTGTATTGTATTGTATTGTATTGTATTGTGATGAAGAGTTGTAATAAAAGTATTGAAGTGTTGTTTGGAGTTTTAATCAACGAACCCAAAGGATACATCGTAACAATATTCTATGGGTTTGAATAATAGCTGAATGAAAAAAATACCCTTTGATTATAATGTGACGATAATTGAGATTCGAGACAAAAACAATTTTGGACAAATTTTAATGTTTCCTATTATCAACCTCTTGGAAGGAGCAAACTCATTAAAATGGAGCACGTCATCCTGACCGAGCAGAATAAATTGAACACCCCTGTTACTATGA
Organism: Zygogramma bicolorata; assembly: GCA_032362365.1. Lineage (NCBI taxonomy): Eukaryota > Metazoa > Arthropoda > Insecta > Coleoptera > Chrysomelidae > Zygogramma > Zygogramma bicolorata. The sequence continues at coordinate 1,240,973 of JAVJAQ010001076.1, read as the reverse complement.
TTGTGCTCTGAATATTGTTTCATCGTAGTGGCTGTTTTTCGTTGCAAGTGGCAACCAAATGAAAATCTCGTCGCGTAACGCCGAAGTGGGAATCAATTGTATTTTGATTAATCGATATTTATAGAGCACACGCACCTGGGCTTTAAGTGGATTGTCGTGTCGGGTAATGAACGTTGATGGGGAGGATGAAGGGCTCCCCTGTCGACCTAAACGACACGTACTTTCATAAGGGGGTAGGCGAATAATTTCGGCTATTCATGAACACGAACACAATCAGGTGCATTATCGTAATCCGTTTTTTTTTCTCTTACGTAATTGCTTCTTCGTTTATCGCCCGAGGCAGAACGGTTCGTCGGATTGTTTTATTCATAGGACGAAAGTGTGATAATGTGTGAGCAGAAAGAAGTTGTAATAGCTAACAACGTGTAGGTGAAGGGCTCAGGGGACCAAGCACTGGTATATGTGGTATTACCCTCACAGTAGAAGAAACATTTATTTGAATTCACTGTTCATATTCATTCCGCGCTTATGAAATTGAGTAATTGGGCCAAGAAAACTATTTTTTGGGAAACCGAAGATTTATTTCTGTTTTTCAGAGGGTACAAAATTGTGTGTCTTCAGAGTGAACTTATAAAAGCACAATTGTTGGACAGTAGATTTTTTTATGGATTGAACTGAAACAGTTTTTGTTTTTGGTTTGGCAAAGAAAAAATATAACATTTAGTGCATCGCATTCTTGAACTACTTTCGCAATCATCTAGTCTGCATTTAACCGGATTCGTAATTTGTTTGTTTCGTGACCAGTGTTGGAAACCGTCAAGCGTGGATGGAGTAACATTGCCTTTTTCAGGAAGAAGTTGCAATAGTTCATACTGACTATTTCTCAATCGGTTCAGATCTAGTTCTTCATTACGTTTTCAGATAATTTATAATTTATTTCAATTTTTGAAATTGAATCAAGTTGACTCTCAAGGCTCACAATTGTGATTTACGACACAAATTCGTTCTTGAAAGCAACAATTTCAAATATCCTTGGAATCTGTGTGTTTGAATACGTGAAACTCATTGCCCTCAACCAGGGATACTATAGTCGACTAATACGTAAGGCAATAGAGATCCACGAACATACGGATAATTTCGACAGAAAAGAAAAGGCTGTGAACATCAAGCAAATATGGAATACCATTTCAAGAAGAAAAAAATAACAAATATCATGACGACAGGTAGTGCTTCTAGCCACTCGCGCTAGCGAAACGTCGGGGAGAAATGTCAAAAAACGACGACCTTCAAACCTGAACAAAAGTTGTGATACTGAATACCTCGGCCGCGGAAGCCTAAACCATTTTGTAATGCTTGTCTGGGTTTAAGACTGATTATCCCGATGAATGAATTTTCTGAACTACGAGTACTCCCTATTTGTATAGAAATATCCTACCAATGGTATATCTCATCAACAATTAGTTCTTATATTTTTGTGACAGGCAAATTCACGTTGAACGAGAAGTAGTTATCTAATAGGTGTTTCATTCAGAAGGAAATGTTTTTATTCAGGCAGCAACTTCTTGGGGTAGATTAAAAAATTTCTCGAAGCATGATTTACGAAATCTCTGGAAGGTTCTCGAAGCTGGAATTCGATGATTTTACAGAAGCTCGTTAATTTTCTACATATTTCAATGATAAATTCAGAAATGTCTAGAATCCCTAATGTTTATAAAATCATATTTCAATAATACATAACACATCATATATAGACATAAATTCAAATTATTATTCAAAGCCGAACCTAAATATGTGATAGTTTTTCCGTAAAATGTACCACAAAAATATTCGATTTATTGAATAGAGTAGGGCTCGCATCCGCGGTCTCAGTTAAAAAGTATATCAGAAACTTGTCTTGAATGCTTAAAATATCGTAATGGGGAATCAATAGTCGCACTTCGCCAATCACCGAGCTATTTATTCACTGTATTTGATTTCAGTCTTCAATCTGGGCGGATCGGTGGAAGTGTTGATGATTATGCTCGTGATTATGCTTCTGAATGCTTAGACAATAGGTTGATGCTATAGCCGGCAACTGCGCATTTTCATTTCTCTGTTCCAAATGGGTTTGTGGGTTTATCCAATTCTGGAGAGATTGTTTCAATGTTTGCTGAAAGTTGCCCAAATGTCGAACCCTATGGTGGTTAAATATATCAGCGAGTATATCAGCTGACTTGCTAGGAATCGCATATTCAGAAGCAGGACCACGTTTCGAATTTCAACTCTTAGGACTCTCTTCAGTGATAATTGAGGGTCTACCTCTCAGGAGAAAAAATGTAGAGCGCAAAGTGATCTATATCCCAAAAATAGTTATCAACTCGAAAGTTGTATAATAAATGTGTGACGGACCTAACTTGGAATTTATGAAACTCTTTTTGTATTCCAAAAGGAATCGCACATTTTTCAATCTAGTTTCATTTAGTATGTATTCTGTTTTTCAAGTGGACTTGTATCTCTCCAATCTTGTATTTGTGTATATGATAAATTTTTGTGAATTTTCCTTGTTTTATATTTATTATATCGCGATGCGCTTTCTACTGTTTTGTGAACCTCGAATTCCTATAACGATTTATATTTTAGAGTCTTGTGGAGAAAAATCAAAAATGCTATTAATTCGGTTAAAAACGAGGTTAAAAATTGATGAAGAAGGTAGAATCAGTTGTGTACATTGTGCTGATAGAAACAAAAAGCAATTTCGAGCGGAATTAGCAGAAAAAGAAACATATGCGTCGACCCCGATTTTCTTGTCTTCGGGGGGACATATCTCCGAAACTAGTTGGGAGAGCCAAAAATTTCATTCGACTTTTTATTCAGGAGGCCAAAATACGTAAGTTTCACCAAATTTTTTTCATTTTCAAGATGGAGCCCGATAATTATATATTTACCATTTACCATGTCGGATAAGTTAAATCGAAATCACACAGAAAAGTATTTACCGGTCACTGTTCTCGAATTTTTCTGGGTTCATTTGATTTCATGTCAGAACATTGATATCGTTGATAAACTTTTTTCTTACATACATACAACAGGTATGTATCTGAGCCTTGTAGATCATTAGAAGATGACGAGAAGTGAAGTATTTCTTCGCACCAAATAGAAATCCTAATTTCTGGGAGGCACCTTTAGCGATCGATCTCACATGGTTTTCCCATGAGAGATTATTACTGATCGTAATTTCTAGCATCGAGATACTTGACTTTGTAGAAATAGTAACTCCTGACATCTGAATACTATATGAATCATGTTGGATCATTCGATCCGTTGGAAAAGTTATATGAGCTTGTAGTCGGTATATAACTTGGGATGGTTTGAATTATTTTTTGGATTCCCTCCTTTCTGAATCAAAAAAATTGAAATCACAACTCCTATAAAAAGGTAGATCCAAAACTGGCTGGAGTTTGGCATAATTGTGATTAACACGCATCGGTAGCAGACCGTAACCGAATCGCAGATTCATGGCCGTTGCCCTTGCAGAGACAAAGCCTCATTATGAAGCTCTCCCATTCAGCAGACTGCGAGTACACATCGACATTACATGCAGAAGAGACGATTTCTGGGATTTATCGGAGGCCATATATTCCGCAGCGAGGCGAAGCATTTCCGAAATGATGGATGCAGTTGGGGGGATCGTTAACTATAACAAATTACGTTAATATAACTGACGATAAAACGGAAATGTAACGTGATACCTGGAAATAGTTTCAACGATCCCCATCGATTCGTGTAACTCATGTTGAAAATGAAATATGAGGGATCGGTACTGGGAGTTCGTTTGATATTACCTTCTGCAATACAATTTAAAGGTAGTATTTTTATCTGTGATTCTTCTTCTGGAAATTGTCAGTAATTAATCTTTTCATAATCATTTTTTCAGCTGGTGATATGATATGAGTTACATGAAATAAAATAAAATTTCATGCTCGTGAGTTTTAGCCTGCCTGATGCTTGCATTTGTTCTTGTTCTAAAATTGTTCGTTCCGTTAACCAGCTGACGAACGTCAACGCGCAGAAATCGACATTTGTGCGAACATGGATTTCGGGGTATGTCTCGATTGATATGTGAAAACCGATCTGGCAAATTCAAATGAACTAAGCTTGACAAAACATTACTCCGGTCAAGTTAAACATTCGAAGCTACATAAATTCCCATCAAGCTGAAAATCAGTGAGGTTGTTAATGATATGATTGAAAATAAAATTTGAAAGTTTCCCATCTTTCCCCTGTATGGAAAAAAATTTATTCAAGGTCAAAAGTCAAAAAAATTTATTTTTCACGATTTTGGGCGATACGGTAAGTTTTATCATAAAAATATTTCTGGCAAAAATTGTAGATCATAAATAATCTACAAAAAATGCATTGATACTTTTCTTTCTACGAGCTACCGTTTTTGAGATATAACGATTCAAAAAGTTGTACAAGTTGCAATAGTCATAATATGCACACGTTTCCACGCCACCTATGAGGTAGTGTACTCAGCGCGTTTTTTTAACGTGGTTTTTCCCGTAGGCATACTCCACCGGTCAGTTGTGATCCTGTTTAATTCGAAACTATTGCAAAACTCGGAAATTTGTAAATATTGGAAAAGATAAAAAGAGATGTAAATTAAAAAAGTGATGAATTTTATTCGTCTGAATTGTAACCGTCAAACTCTTCTCATTCTTCTAATTCTTGTTCTTCTTCATTCTGAGTGCAAGTAAATTGCGTCAATAGCGATGCATCCTCGTAGGAATCAAACGAATCCTCCTCTATTAGTGATTCAACATTGGAACACGACCGGCCTTGAGAGTTTGTACATGCCAGAGAACATAACCACATTTAGCACCGCATCCCTTTTTGCAGTTGCAAAAAAGTGTGTTCAGCAGTTTTTCCGGTGCAGTAAAGTTTGAACTGGTTTCAATGAATTGTCGACGAACTTCCAACCCTAGTCTGTAGGGTCTAGCTGATAACCAAGCCACTCTTGACATTGGTAATATACCCGAAGAAGATGTTGATGAACAGCAACTGAGGTTGGAGGAAGAGAAGCTAATTGAACTTCTTTTTTATTCTTATTGTTCTCAACGAAACATACATATCGATGCTTATCTGAGCAGGTAGTATTTTTAGGAGCTCCGTACATAGAAAGAAGAAAGCGGATGCCGTTGGTGATAACTTCTTCTTGAGTTGATTTACTGTTTTTTGAAACTTCAGCACATTGAACAAAATCTAGTTTTTCAAACATTTTGAAAACTGTTGTTGCACCCCTCCTGTAAAATGCAGATGTGCCACAGCCAGTTATTGCGTGTAAAAATAGTACGTGATTTTGACACTTTGCAAAAGTAGATACACTTTTTAATGAATATATTTCCGATTGATGTTGGGCTTTTTCTGGTTTTAAGAAGAAAATAGTATTTTCGGTTGGAGTTCGAGCAGTGAATAATACAAGTAAGTCTACATCTTCACCAACAACAATAGTTGTTTCTGTCAAATTGAATTGCTCTATTGCTTTTTCAATAATCAATACATCAGCATCATTATCAGCTTGTTTTACCAATATATTTTCAGCGGTAAACTTTCAACATGGAAATGAACCGAGACTTGTTGTGAGTATTTGTAATTGTAATTTGTAATTTGTACAAGTGATAATTTTACTTTCACTCAAAAGTTTAGCACAAATGAAACAATATTCATACATTATTGTTATAAAAGTCAAAACAGCACGATATAGGTTAGTATAAACACGTGATTTCACTACAGAGTGTCGTGAACCCCTATCGAGGAAGTGCTACAAACCTAAAATTCCAAATGGGAAGTTATTAAATAATTTTTTATACTTACCCTATTCATTCAAATTTACTCATATGAATAATCCGGAAATATCATTGAGAATATTAACCCAATAATCTTGGTATTGAGGAATGAAACAAAAAAAATTTTGGGAATCAGGACTCAAAACATCCACAATTAGTGGTAGGTTTCAAAGTTTCAACTTTGTAAGAAATGATAATGTGAACATTATAAATCCTGTTGATATGCATTTATGAAATTTTGTTCTGATGGGGTACTGCGATTTTTGTTTCACATCACAGACGAATCAGGTATTGACAAACTTCCTAGCTAGCTTGAAAACATACGAATATTTTTATCGTGATGAAGCTATCAGTATCAGTATCATTTTCAACTCGTTCTGGACTGGAATTTACCATATTTTATGGTGAAGCCGAATTGATTTTCCATGGAACCAAACTGAATCAGTGGCAAGACTGAAATAAACTTTTGCTATAATTAGTTTCCTACATTCATCCGCAGTTTTTACAACAATAAAGGAGCTAACTATGAACAGGTAATTCGATTGTGAATAAAATATTAACATTGAAATCTTGCTTCCGTCATTCTGAACCTCAAATCTCAAAACTCATTTCAAATCATTCCATTCAATATCTGTTACAATTCTGAATGTATTTCTGTGGCTGCAGATACTTCAGAGAGCTGCATATTTTTCCTTCGTCGTAGTGATGAAAAAAAAGTTAATTTGTTTATGAACTACAACACCTTTTTCATTCTTTTCTGACATACCGTGAGGGGCTACCACAGCAGTTGTATTCATGGTTCTCTGGGCGTTAACAGAAACGTTACCAATGGAATTCTGTGAAAATGAGTGAGGGAGTGACTTTAAAACACAACTTTCTCTCGAAGTTATGATTCACTGGGAAATATGTTGTGATGATTCGATCCAAATATTATTTGAATCAGTAAATTCTTTCACCATTAATTTCAACTCCTAGTTCAATAACATGAACAACAAAATGCCTAGCGATTTCTGCGCTCAATATCAATTTCCTCTTTGATCTTTGCAATGATACAGAAACATTTATGAAATACCCTGAAACGAATGTCATATTATGAATTCATTTCGTACTTGACATTTTAATTTCCCAAATAACCCTGAGAGATGACCATTTCAGAGCATTGCTGTTTTCATTTCGTAAGTCAATATTATGAAATATCAGTAGGTCATAATCGGCTATTTCTGTCAGAATCAAAGCAATATTTATGTCATATTGATGTTAATGACTTTTTTTCAGGATTCATAAGAGCTCTGATACTTTACTAATATATGCTTCATCCTCTCGATTTGAGAAATCGAAGTGGAATTTTTTTTTGACGGGAGGTGACAATGCAAATTCCATTTCTTGATGATGCAGTTCGAATCGAGAGACAGCACAAGAGTAAATTTTTCTACCAACGAAACTCTGGCGGAATATTTCGTTCACCAATATAAACATTAGTACACCAAATCCCTTATGGTAAGGCCGCCTAATGAAAAACTTGATAGTTTGACACTCCGATTTGACTGAGTCGATTTCAATGCGTTTGGAAGTTCCTATAATATTCGAAATAATAATCGAAATCTTCTTAGTTTTGTTCTTGTTCCAGTTGACGTTTTTTGTGGTTCTGTCCCTTTTTGAATTTTTATCATTACTCTGTCTGAGTGAAGCTTGATATGTGTGGTGTTAGTTAATCTATTATCCATCTTAATGAAATAGCTTTTTCAGTTGGATGGTTTCCTTACTGTTAGAGAATAAATAATATTTTCAACATGATGTTTTTTCGAAACCTGCACCAAAATTGTTGGCAATCAACAATAACTTTTGAATGGGTTCCAATTGGATTTTTCTCATCAAGAAGCTCACTCCTACGAACGTCAACCTTTAGGATTCGAAACTGTTGCGAGCAATAGATTAACAGAGCCTTTCTTTTTCACGCGTGGAACACAGTGCAGTTTCCTTCATTGTTCTACATCCTACATAGAATTATGGTACAGTCTTTGAAAATAATTTTAACTTATGAGCCTAACCTCATATAATAACCAACATCTTGTATCAGGAATTCCAGATCACATAATGTCTGGGTGGCAAACACCAGTTTATGGGGTGGAGATGCCGTATAGGTTCATTTCGTCATATAGCATCTTAATTTTAACATTTCACAAGTATCTAGAATGCCTAATTCACCAGGGCGGGCTAGCGTTAACCATATAGATCTCTTGGATGCGCTCCTGTTGCCAATTTTTAAAAGTGGTTCTTTCGGTTGAAATCTATGAAGATTAGGACTGTAACATATCGAGATATTGTGCTTGCGATGTTCTAGTTATGAGTCGATGAACCAGGATTTGCATGCATCCTATTATTTTTTGTAGGTACGTACCAATAAAATCAATATTCAAAATCAATTCAATTTTGATTTCAAACATATTTTTCGAGATGAACACTTTGTTTTTGAAAATATTGAACTACTGCTATGTGAAATATTTTTGAATTATTCCTTTTCAAATCGTATGCAAAATTACCAGAAAATAATCACTCTGGCATAACTCTTTGCAATTTGAGAAATATGCGTGCATTTTTTCGGGGGGTTCATTTATTTTCAAGTAACAACCAACTTTATGTTTGTTGCAAGGATATTCAACAAAATTCCGAAAGGACAGGACACGAAACCCTATGACAATTGCTCTCAGTAAATTTTGATCATATTTTCATATTTTCTTTGGTTCGAGACCCCACCCAATTTTAGCAAGTTATGAGATGATCGTATTATTAGGAGAGCCGCTAGAGGGCGACAAAGTTGAATTATTCAAAATGCATCGTTTGGTATTTTCCATAGAAAAATTATAATTCATTTGATTGCTATACATTTTCATGGAAATCTCATCAAATGAAATTGCATTATATTCAAAAGTGTACAGGGGCACATAAACTCAATGATTTGAATAACTACAAGAAGTTAAGTGGGTGAAATAATAAAATCGGTGCAGAATCAAAACACTCAAATCCATAACATGATTGAAGAATCGCAATAACATGAATGAAAATACAACAGTTCACCGCTAATGATTAGAAAATCGGAAAGTTGCTCATGGAGTAAAGTGAAACTGCTCACTCTGGAATAATATGCAGTTTTTCATTGAGTTGATAATATTTGAAAGTGATCAGAACTGGAAAAATACACTCGTATGCACAAGCATGAGTTACAAAAATAATTATATCCAATATTATAAAGGATATCTAACATCGAAAATGATATTTCAAAATAGAAAACTCAACTTGAAAACTTGTACTTCTCTCTGTAAGAGTAGCCCAACTATCGATATTATTTTGATTACCATTAAAATAAACTGTTTTTATTCGGATATATGAAATGAACTCTGTTCGTGTCTATTTGCAGTATCAAATATAGACTGCATTAATAATGCTGGCATAGTTGATATCTCATGAATATTACTTTCTCCACTCCCCTCGTAACGAAACATCTACATGAAATTATACTTTTGAAAAGTGAATAATCATGTAACAATAATTGATGCCAATTTTTTCACATGTTTTTTGCGTATTGAGTAGGTATTTTTGGAATTCATTTCTTCTTCATTTTCCTACAAGTCTATTATTTCTTGAAAGCTAACCGCAAAATTTTTAAATTTGGTGAAAAACTCCAATACATAATACCTATTTATCGATATAAAAACATGTATTGGAGATTATAACCAACTTTCTTAATTCTGCGGTGAGCATTCAAGAAATAGACTCGATGTTGAAATATGAAAAAAAAATTAAAAATAGTTGATCTGCCCAAGAAATATTGTTTGAAAATTTCGGCCATGAAATGTTATTACTCACATGATATTGTTCAATATTTCATAGGAAACTTTCATGAACATTTTCATACAAAAGTATTTCTTTATAAAATCTCAATTATATCACAAATTGTGAATTGTTATGATTATGATATATAATTGAAAAGGTAATTACATATCGAGTCGTAATTTCCAAAAAAAAAAATAGCAATATCATTTGAAATATAAAAATTAGATGCGCTGTCGATCAAATATGGTCATATATGGTTTGATACTTACTGAAATGTACACTCATTGTTCCAAAACGAAGTACTGAATATGGAAAAACCATACAAAGTAACAACGGAGATATAGGGGGATGAATTGGTTTTGGGTCACCCGGTATACTCTGAGCGGCTTATATTGATTGACATAAAGTAATTTCAAGTGAATATATGATCATTAGGAATTCAAAGCTGAGGAAAATTTTGGAGATTCACTTCTTCTGGAATGAAAACCTGAACAACAACTAAGTACTGCTCGAAATCAATTTGATGTTGTTGATGAAGTTGTTTTCCATAATTTTTGGACCATTTTAAACCCACCACTCATATTGTTATATCCCAGATGATTGACAAAATTTTCAAAAGAAGTATGAAAATTCAGCATGAATTATATTTTTGTGAAGAGAAGAAAGAATTGTGGAAGAAACTTTGGTTTTTTCCCTGCCCAAGTCAATTCAAAAAATGTATTGTTTTGTTTTCCAACGACTTGAAGAAGAAAAAGCCATAACTTACTTTCCTAAAATTAGTTTCGAAAAATAAAGCGGATTTTGTTTTCGGAACGTTAGGAGTATTTTTATGAATATTACCTAGTTCTTGTACATTTTTGAGTGCTAATATGATTCATACGAAAAGTTGCTGGACATAGTTCATTCAAATTCTTGGGGGATCAAAAGTCCACCCTTCTACACCGGTGAAAATTCCAGATTGGAATTGGTGGAGGATTGTCAACCCAAAAACTACAGAAAAATATCTCAGCCACGAATTGATAGAACTCTTGATGGGCAACCCTGTATAACTGACTAGAGTGAAAACTAATTCCTCAGCATCGCTCATCAGTGAGTCCAAATATTGCGTTAATAGACCACGATGCACGATTCATTTGTCGCAGATTGAAAAACAAAGTGGATAACGACCCAATTCTCCCAAAGCCTCCATTGGTGAGCTTTTATATTTGGGAGCTTTGCGTTGCCACATATTTATTCGGCTCTGTCGACCAGTGAAGCCAAACAATCGATACTGTGCCGATTGAACCGCTATGCGTTACTTGGGCTCAGTTTAATCAGTTAGTGGGAGAGTGACCGGATCAAATGAATAAAAGCGGAATTCTCGCCCATATTGGATTGAATTCAGGATTTTTGTGGGTATATCACACATTCATTGGAAAAATAGAGAGGATCATATCAAAAACAAGATCCATTCATATTTGTGTTCCATGACTGGAAACTTGATACCTATCAGTTGAAAGGATCCCCCATTAATATTATTTTTATATGCCATGTGATATCCGTTGAAGGAAATATTGAGGTTTTTTATGCCAATTGGATCTATACGAGGTAATATACATGGAAAAAGGGTTGAATGGTGTTTTTTTGAGAGATGTATGATGGAGAAAAAACTGTCTGGTATGTTCAAAGCGATTTTTTTTCGATAGCAGATCTCAGGGATGTTGAGTTGAATCATAATAACGTATTGATTCACTGAAAATTTTGAGCAAATAAAAATAAATCTACATTCAAACAATCAGACCATCATGCGTCATATCGGGATTACCTAGTTGGCGGAAAGATGCTGGCCTGGTTTCCCAATAAGTGCTAAGTATTTACTCTACTCTATATCCTATAAACATTTTCATTCGAATTTGACAAAACATAAATTATACCAGGAAATCGCAAACATACCTAGAAATTAAAAACTGGTTCGAATTGGGTGGATGTTCACATTGACCAACTGACGCCCCCTTCCAATCGTCAACCCCCAGGGGCCTGTTCAATGAAAGTAAGAGTCTTCTACCAACAGGAAACAGACACACAATATATGTTTCTCTCCTGTAGGTACAAGACTTTCATGAAACAGCCTCCAGAACTCGAAACTTGTCCGAACAATGGATAAACGATGCATCATCTTTCAACGTGTGAATCCCAGCACGATTTTTCCGAAGCGAGGATTCGAATCCTGGTCTTCGGTTTGACAGGCTGACATGTTACTACACTACACTACCAAGAATTCGACAGAATTTTCAAACAGCCCGACAAATCCAATTCCTGAGAGAATGGTAGAATCTGGGATCCGATAGATGGCATAATTTGGGTTTGGGTTCTTCCTGGTTTGCATACAAGTTTATGTAATTCGATGAGTTGATCATGCTGTTTTGTTGTCTATGTTAATGAAATTAATTATTTTTACATTTATCATAAACGGAAAACGTTGTTCGACTGTCGAACGTGAAGCATTCTTTGTGCAACCAACAATTATTCCAGTCAATGATCATTTTTCCGTTAATTTATCCCATACAGCTCCAATTTTCACAAAAATCTGGATTTGACTTCTGCTTACCATCTTTTTCAAAGTATACCCTGTGCCGGTGGTGGCTTTTTCCTTGGTTGTGGATGCCACCCCTTCTCGGGGGTGAAAAAAAATTGAAAATAAATGCGGAAATCGATAAATTGTTTTCATAAAACCACGTTTTCAGATCCTTTCTCGCGAATAACTGGGAACATATGCATTCAATCAAAAACCTGTAGAGCAGAATTATAGCTAATGCAAAAAAACAAAGGAAATTGTGTATTTATGATGCACGCAGACCAAATAAAAACGGATTAATTACTTGTTTAGAGTTGATTGGTATTTACAAACGCCAAAATGGAAAGTTTCTATGTACAATAACCAAAAAACAATGCATTATTCGGGAAAAACTCATGTAACCTTTTTTGTAGTCCGTTAAAATACTCTGAAAGTTCCCAGCATCAAAAATACGCGAGGTTTGGAAAGAATAATGTCGATTCTTATTCTTTCGTTGACAAAAATGGTGAAAATGTCACCCTCTCTTCCATCCAATAAAAAAAAAATCGTTGCTACTTTCAAATTCACTCAATTTATGTTCTTATAATACGTTATGGGTGTTTGACCAGTAGAAAGTACTTATTTTTGAAAAAAAAAGCTTGAAGAGTTGAAATTATTTTCGTAATTCAGCAAAAAAATGCCTTTTATTCAAACTAACTCGCTTAGTTTCTAAGCAATCAAGAAGGGGTGTCATCCACCCCAGGAAAAAAGCAACCTCCGGTAAAGGGTACACTTTGAAATAGATGGTAAGTAGAACCTGAATCCAAATTTTTATGAAAATCGGTGCTGTATGGGATAAATATACAGTTTAGACTTTTTTTTACCGTCATTGACTGGATCAAATATCTATTTTGAGAAAATGAAATATACCACAGATAGATTATGAAATATACCACAGATATATTTTTTGAATTTTTTTTTTTCGAAATGATTAGTATTGAAGAATATATCCATTCTCGAAACGAAAATCATAAAGACTCGAACAACATTGAGGGCTCATAAAGGCAGGATCACAGATAAACAGGTCATAAGTAATCCATTTAATTATCCTTTTCTGTCCATACAGTAAAACCGGCTCCAACCGTTGACAATGGAATCCTGCATTCACCTGAATTTGCAACCTGCAACGTTTTTCCATTTCCAAAACACGAAATTATAAGGATGAAGAAGGATTCTATAACATCTGAAATGATGAAAATTTCCTGACGAATTGATTGCATGTCATTCCATCACACCAAGCTCTATATAACAGCAGTAAAAAGTTGAATTCGTTCACCATGTGTTTCGGAAATAGTTAATTTCCAGAGGAAAGTATTTTTGTAATTGAAATATTCGTTGTGAAAGTTGAGACTTTTCCTTTTTCAATTGAGGAAATTGAACATGGACTTTTCGTTATATTCTTATATAGTTTGATAGTTCGGTAGTTGCCTTCCGCTTTCTTTCCACTGGATATTCAGAACTTTCAAGCGCCTGTTTTCAATATCTTGTACTGGCTTCAAAGTGCCTCGGTGTCGAGAAAGTTGGGAGTTTCGAGCAACGGATGATTGTTCGGTGAATGGATTATTCGGAACAGCAATGCGGCAATAGCGGAATATTGCCTCATTCGAAAACTGTTTGAAGTAATCCATAATATTTCAGCGATTGGCGCTTTGTAAGGAATTCAGTAACGGATGACGACTTGATTTCAGTTTATTGCAGTTCGTGATATCAATATTTCATACTCAACAATATTGAGCGGCTGCATGGAACTGATCATCAGATCGTATAAGAGATGAAAGAAACTTTTGGCATTGAAATTGGCAACGTAATTAAAATTCGTGGGGCGAATACAGGATAGACTGATTCAAATTGAATTCGCATCATTGATAAATTTTTTTTCACTGGAGACGAGCTGTCGTCCGCCATTCGTTGCAACGCTCCCAAAAGAAAAGAACACTTATATAGTGGTGGCACTAGCTTCTCGTTTGGTTCAGATGAACAGGGTTTAATAGCCCTTACCTGGATGGTTTCCCGTGTACCCGTCAAAATAATGGGCATTTGTGGTCCATATCTCATAATTTTTCTATTTCACCGTTGCACATCCGTTTCAGAAGAAACGGTGTCGATCGCAACTTACTTTAGATTTTTTTTACATACACAAGTCAAGTATCTCGATGCTATGAATTATGATCATCAATAATCTCTCATGGGAAAACCATGTGAAATCGATCGCTGAAAGTTGTTCCCAGATGCTTGGATTTTTATTTCGTGCCAAGAAATACTTCACTCCACGTCAGCTTCTAATGATCTACAAGGCACAGATACGGCCTTGTCTTGGAATATAGTTCTCATGTGTGTTCGTCACCTGAAAATTCATTGACACTTCTTGATTCTATTCAGAAAAAAAGCTATGCGTCCTGTTGGTGGTTCTTCGCTCACAGATTCGCTCACTTCATTGGAACATCGTAGAAGGGTCGGAGACTTATCTCTCTCCTATAGATATTTCCACGGTCGATGCTTTTCTGAATTGTCGTCAATCGTTCCATCCTTGGCAGTATCAATACGAATGACCTGACGAGTGCAGAATTGTCACACCTTCATTGTGGGCTTTGAAACCTGACGAACCTCTCTTGCTCGGGGATATTTTTTCAATAGAACTGCTAAACTTTGAAATTCCTTACCAAAAGAGGTTTTCCCTGAGAAATACAAATTTCAAAAATCTAAAGTGAATGTCAATTCGTATCTCCTGCCCCTTGATTCACGCGGTGTTCTTTGAACATCACAGAATTTCAATTCAATCAATTTCATCATTATCACCATAGTTGGATTCTATACATGCATCCACGGGCTTGTTACTAACAACTCACCAATATTTCATTCACATACTAGGTATAATTGATTTGGGTTGGTGGAGTCCAATTAAAAAATAGGAAATTGAACAGAGTAGAGCAAAACTGGCAATGAAATCTATTTCGGAAGGTATCGAAGAGAAATAAGCCAAAACCAAGTGGATTTTACATTAATGAAAACTGTTCATATTCAATAAAAAAATAAGTTCTGGTATGGAAAATATGAATATAGAGCAAAACAAACCAGAATCCGTAAACTATATTACAAATTTGGTCAAGCTGAAATATATAAATCTTTTGTTTCAATGCACTTTGGCTCGTAACGGAATATTCTATATCGAAAACCTTTTTCGTATTGGACAACTTGAACTACTACTCTGTCTGTAGTTCCTTATGTTGACAGTCACGAGACCGAATACTTTTCAAACTACTCTCTCTTCGCTCTTCTCCCTCTAATTTTTGAGTTTCCTCCATTACCCCACCCTTTTTCCCTTCCTACCCAACCGCCTGTTAACCCCTCTCACCCCTCTCACTTATCTTCTCCTTTCTCTCACCGCACTTTTTCTTTCTCTCTACCCTATTTGATTATCCCTCTCCTCCTACAATTCCCACCTTCTTCACACCCTCCTCTTCACCTATCTACGCTACAATTCCTCTCTTTGGAATCGTTTTGAGACTGATCGGTTGGGCTTGGTTATTTTTTTGTCCAGAGAAGAGACCTTGGATTCACAAATGTTATATTTATTCTCATTCTCACCTTTCTCTCTTCGTCTTCTGTTCTGGGGGGACGGTAAATAGTACCGAGCGAGGTCTACTGACGCTCTTCACTGAACTAGTTCAAGAACTAGTCCTGCTCAACCTACAGGAGGTAGCGCAACATGAAATACGATTTAAATTTCCGAAGAAATATCTAATGATTGTGTTTCAGCGTCTAATCATAAAAAATCATGACCATGAAACTAGAAATACTTTTCACTTTTCGCTGGTAACTACGCGAATATTGAGATAAAGATTTTCTGGTCCCTTATTTCAAAGTCATATCAATTTATTTATTTTTGAAAGCCTGAGATGATACTGATACTGAGGTAGTTTTTTGAATGTGCTCTGGGAGCATTTCGAACTGAGCGAATCTTTGTCATCGAAATTCCCTTTGATATTCAACTACAACGTATGGATCGAAGAAGTTGACCAGAAAGTGAAGAAGTCGTTTAACCGGGAGAAAGGAAAAAATTTCTTTCATCAACTTGGATTTTCCGTTGTTTATCCAATTTACGAAATCCATGAGGTTCCATTACGAAAACAAAACGGGAGAGAGATATAATCACAATAATAATCCTATATTCATCCGTCAATTTCATATAACTGAAACATACATTAAACTTGTCAATAATGGACAAGCTGCCTAATCAGCTGATACATTACAATAAAATAGTCAATGAAATACATTTACTGTTGGAATTTCATTGAAAGTTCATAGTTCCAATAAGTCGTGTCAAGATGAAATGCCATCCCATGTACTGATGCAGTTTGTTTTTGAATTTGTTCAAATGAATCTCGTCTGATATATTCATATTCATAATCATTTATTTTCACCCTTCAACATTTCAACATACGCAGTACATGGGTACGTCTTACAAATACATTGACTCAAAAAAAATATAACAAATGTGAGTCAGTTGTAGAAACATGCCAAGGCCTTATTATAAACTTTAATTCCCTTATATAAATATGAGTTTTGACCAATAGATAGTCGCGAATGATTCTGCTTTCAGAACGTGGATC
Organism: Zygogramma bicolorata; assembly: GCA_032362365.1. Lineage (NCBI taxonomy): Eukaryota > Metazoa > Arthropoda > Insecta > Coleoptera > Chrysomelidae > Zygogramma > Zygogramma bicolorata. The sequence continues at coordinate 1,224,114 of JAVJAQ010001076.1, read as the reverse complement.
ATAATAATGAACTGAGGAACTTATTACCAAGTTTGGGTTATACTCAATTATATACGAGCTGGTTTCAAGGTATAAAAAGACGACAGAGTTAGTCTGAAGAATTTTATAAAAATGGATCTGCTCTGAGTTAACTATGCTACATTAGCTCAACTACTGAAAATCCTTTTTTGCGCCACAAAAACCCTGTCTGTATGGTAAAACAGATTATACAAAATACAACAATTGGAGAACATCATCTGTAACTGGGCCCTTCAACTGCCTCTCAGAAACTATATCTATCTCAGTTTGCCAAGTCATTTTTTCATCCACTTTTACCCCTGAGCGTTTGGACCGATTTTTTGTTCGATAGATTGATGATACAATTTTATCTAGTAGTTGGCACACGAAAATGTGTTTAATTCGCAGAAATGTCATACAATGTATGTTTAAAAGCTATCAATGAGTTCTTATAACCTAAACACCAGTTAGTTCTATTTGCGATTCATAGAGATATTGAAAGACATAATTCTTCTATGACAACGATAGGACACAGTGGCTCTCCTTCACAAAACGAATAAAACTTGAACTCGTGTTCCTCATTTCCTTAATATGTCATGAATATCATCTACACGAGGTTTGTTTTACTTCCGTAAAATTTGTACAACAAATCAGGATTTCTGGTGTTTTACAGGATTTCTTCAAGGATTTTCTTGTGGCATTTCATGGATTTCAACAAGATTTCTACTAAATTTTATATACCGGATTTCCGACGTGAGACACACCACGCATCTACAGTTTGTGAGTTCAGTGTCAATTTCGTCTCCTGAAGATACTAACATGCTAACCGAAACGTGTGTTGTGCAAGTGATTCCGATAAACCGTTAGGGCCAAAGAGCTTCGCTTCGGTGCCCAAGGAAAAATAGCCGATCCTTGCCCGCAAAAGGCTATGTCCTTTTGGGCCCACCCGGAAGAGTGTTTCATGAAGGCAAAGTATACAAAAAATTGATCTCTGTTAATTTCACTCCAACATCACCATCAGAATTTATCTCATGAAAATTGTGTATTTTGTCGTTGAATATCAGACTCTTGGTTGCTATCAATTCGGATACTTTCTATTTGTTTAGTGCACATCCTGGAAAATGGGGATATTATCATCACCATTATCCTTTCACTGACAATTCAAAACTTTCCAGAACGCCTGTTCTGTTTTCAGCATCCTGCACTGCCTTGATGCCGATAAAGTTGGGAGTTTCAAGTAACAAATAATCGCTTCTTGAATGGATTATCCGGGACAGCAATGCGACAATGGATTATTTTTAGCGAGAGCTGTTTGAAGAGTATTTCATTGCGAAGTTGAGTGAATATCGTTTCATACAGAATTCGACAACAATTTCGACGAGGCATTTTTCATGAAAACATTCGTCAATTAGTAACGGAAATAAGAGAGATTATTGAAATCCATACCAGATAAAACGAAAAAGATTCAGAATATGATGACATCTGATGTATTAAGAATTGATACTCACAAAGTTTTGAAATATAGCTTGTTTGAATTTGGTTGAATATTTATCCATCAAGTAGTAGTTATTAAAACTACCAATCTCCAAACTTATCGAATCCTTCGAAACACTAAATAGTTTGCAATAAAATGATAAATATTGACAAAATATCATTGAAATCGTTGAATAGATGAAACTTATTGGAGAAATTTTGAAAACAATTGCTGAAAAAAACAGCTTCGTGGGTGAACAGGTCATTCTCAAATTAATTGGACAGTAACGTTATGAAGACGAATAGAAGATGTGCGATACGAATATCCCACATCTCAATACATTACAGGATTGCTACAATACTGGAAAACCTTGAAGGACTGAGAATTTCACCAAATTCTTAGAGGAATCAATAACTATTAACTAGGAGTCAGACAAATTACGAATATTACAGAAATATGTAAATGCTTGATAATCCGATGCTCTATTGAAATAATGGATGATGTTGTGGTGATTGTAATGCTATGCATTGGAAATATAATTCATGGTAGTATTCGCACCCTGTATGCGGGTTTCATTCGAATGTATAAGAATTTGAAATTTTCTCTCACGAATCAGCGTGGGCGAGATTGCACGCTGTGCAAGAATTACGATTTTTGCAAAATCTGCAAAAATGACGGGCATTGGCTCGAATTGAAAGTGGACGAGAAAGTCGCTCTCAGTAGTTGATCCGGAGACACGGTTGAGAAAAAAACTCGCGAACGCGAGGGAAGGGCCTTTCGAAGTTTGTCCCCTGCCAAAATTATGGGGGCGCGTTTCATTACGAGAATCTAATTACGGTCGGAAAAATCGGAACAATAAATAACGTCAAATTGATTCGTGTGCAAAGTGCTATATCTTGGAGAAACCAAGAAATCTATGGAATGGAATGGAAACAGCCACGCATGATAGACAGAAGACTTGGTATGTCAATTTTGATGTGTGTTAACGTAAATAACCATTTTATTCACTTTTGGAAAGAGGAACCCTCATTAATTTCATATCTGTTGTTTGAATCACAAGTTGAGAAATCTTTCTGACTCTCTCTGACATCAAGTAGTAATTGAGAGGGGCCGTAGGGCGGCCTAAAATATACATTTAGCCATTAGGGCAAATTTAGAGGCATTCATATATATAAGTACATCAGATTTTTGTGTTCGAGTACACATTTTTCTGTTTGTGGACTTTTCATTATTCTCATGCATAGAGAAGACCATTGCCGGTGTCAGTTCATTTTTCAATATTTTGATTAAACTAAATAGTACGGTACATGTCATTTTTTTTTCGTTATAAATTGTTTTCACTGCATATTTCTTTTGTTATATATATTTTTTCAATCTATTTTGTGAGTTCCTATTTGCATTCCGTTGCTAATATATTGCTTGAAGTTATCAGAGGATTTCATTTCCTACAAGCCGCCCTAGTTTCAGATTTCAGAGAATACGAGGTAGCAGATATTAAACCCTTGGTTTCTCACTAAAGACCTTTTCTTCATGCAAAGTGCCGAATTCATGTCTCTTTCGGAAATAGCCTTAACATCCAAAATTTGACGTGGAATTACCCTCCTCGTCTGGTGACAGCAACTGCCTTAATGAATTCAAAAGCCTTCAGCCAATTATTCCATCTAGTAACGTGCAGAGGGATTGTAATCTGATATATGATTATTTGAGGAAAGCATAAAGAAATTGTTGATAAATGATTTACACAAAGAGAAATAAGATACTAGAAGCGTTCATGCAGAATTACAATAACTCTCGCAGCCGTTACATCTGGTGATTCAGCGTTGGGATTATTTTGGCTAAAGAGTGAACTAGTTGAGAAATATTGATAGGCAAGTGTTAATGTTGAAATACCCTTTCAGCAATTACCACACTAGTAACAGAGCGGTGGGATTGTAAAGTTGTCTATTCTGTAAACATAAACTGATTCAGATAGGTTGAACCAGAGGTACAGTGTTAGGAAGAAAATATTGAGGGATTATTGTGAGTACCTAGGAGAGCATTCAAGTAAAACAACAATCACAAACCCTACCGCACTCATTACAAACCCTACCGCACTCATTACAAGATTCACAGATTGTATAAGCTGTCTTTTTCAGTTGAATTCATACCTGAAAGGCAATTGAATTTGGAATAATACATTACTCACCGAGACGAAATAGTTATTTGTTTTACTAGGCAGCAAAGTAGTAGATTGCCGCGGCTGATAGTTCAGAGTCGAGGCTGAGAGCCGAGAAGAGCTATTATTTAAAAGATGAATTTCATTTCTTCTTATTTTTCAGGGGTTTTAACCTATGAAATTCTGTATAGAATACGTCCAATTCGTCCGCAACTCTTATAACTCGAATTTGACCGAATTGTAATGGTTCGGACTTCCATTGTCTATAGTATAAACTCTATTTGAACCTGTTGCTAAAAACGAAAGGATAAAAATACAAAGCAAAGAAACCCAAACAAAATGTTGAAATTGGTTTTTTGATCAATAATGAAATTTGGGTTTGAAATATTGGTCAAAAGATTTAAATTTAGAAAAAAAGGATGAATAAAATAGATGTAATAGTAAGAATAAATGTTGAAACCAAGCTGAGGGTACTCACGACGTTTCGATTTCTGGTATCCGCAATCGTCTTCGGGTGATGACTGACAATATTTTGAGGTATGGTTGGTTATAAAGACCCGATTTCCTCATGATGGGAAATCAGAATATACTTCACTGCCCAAATAATGTTATTTTTATTGACAAAGATATCATCAATGTACACAAATTCGATATTTGTCACAAACTAATACAACAGTTCGAGTTGAAAATGTAGAATCACCGCAGTTGCAAACGAATTGAAAAACAGTCTCTCATAAAATTTCGAGAACGGAATACATAAATAACATTAACAAGTCATAAAATCTCACAAGAAAATAAAAAATATATAAAGCACAAACGATTTGAAAAGTAAAGCATCAGTAGAGGTATTCTATACCATTATGTACACTTCAGTTCAAAATATAAAAATTGAATGCTCAATACCTCCATATCAATCAGACTACTAGACCAGTAAATCGGTATTGTAAAATTCCTCCGAACTATAAAAGGGGTTGTCATACAGTGACAATTTTACCCTTTTACTAAAAATAGTGTAAATAACGATTTCTTTGATTTGTGCTGGAAGGTAGTTGTGAATTTTGAGACTATTGTAAATTACTGAAACTTTTACAAGACTCCTTTTGGGAATAAGCAGAGGTATCCTATACTGGGAGGTACGAGTGTTGCTGATGATATACCGACGTATTGATCACGGTTTTTGTGGATCAAAAATGATGTTTCTAAGATAAAAATAAAGTAAACGATGAGTTTTGGAACCTTTGGTGTCAAAGTTGAAACTTTTCCTTGAGATCAATTACCCTAACACCAAAATGATAATTTTGCATTCAACGCGCGTTTCGCTAACAAGGTTAGCATCTTCAAGAAAAGAAAATTGATACTAAATCTAAAGCTGAGGTGAGTTGTTTATATACCTATAGTTTTCCGGTCCGGTATGGACTTTGTTACATACTGTTAGAATTAATTAATAGTAACAAAGTCCATATCGGACCGGATAACTATAGGTATATAAACAACTAACCCCAGCTTTAGGTTTAGTTTCTTCTCCTGAAGATGCTAACCTTGTTAGCGAAACGCGCGTCGAGTGCAAAAATATCAGTTTGGAAAAGTTTCAATGGAAATAGAGATAATAGTAAAGATTTGATGCTTTTTGAAATAATCTCTGCACCGATCCCGATTCTTGATTTTGCAATCTTGGATGAGGTTCTTGCTACAATCCCCCTAGAAGGCATTTTCATGAGCTACATGCGATTCAAATGATGCATGATAGGCCGATTTAGCTGCTGTAAATCGTACTTCTCCAGCTATGATCCTGATGGCATAGCATCCAGAAGACAATTTTTCGCGAAAATTATCAATATGTTCATTGTATTTCAACTTGATGGGACAGTGAAACTTCCACCTTTCTGAATAGGCACCACAACAGAAGTTTTTAGAAATTCTGGAAACAGACCTAAAGGGACGGTACTAACACTTAGGCACACGGCTGTTACTACTAGAAGAGCGTTAATCAATTTTCAGCGAGAAATGGATGTTTTGGCGCGAGATTCTCCCTTATCGAGGCGAAGTCGGTCCATGTCTCGGACAAGCGACCTCCACACATTCCAGATCTTCACGCTGGGGTGACTGAATGCGTCGTTGTTGAGGATGCAGGCGGCTTCCTTGAATTTCCTCTTCAACCAGTGCTCCTCCTTGTGTATGACCTCGGCTTCAGACCATTTAATGTTTATGGTTTGTCCGAACATGCTCCGCTATTCCCGATTTCGTGCCACACCCGCATGGTATTCGGTAAACGCAGTTGTTGGTGTCGTTGTTTCTATTCGGTGGTCGAACAGACTCTGACGTTGTATTTCCCTCCTATTCTCTTGATCCTCTCTGAAGGTCCTCTCACGTAGGTAATGGTGAGAATTTTTTGTTCCAGTATCTCCTTGGTGATACTGGACACTTGCGCCAGCGAGACGTCAGGAGAAAATTCCAAAAAACGACCGCCTCTCAGCACGAACCAAAGTAGTGACACTGAAAACCTTGTAACGATTATATCGTTTCACGTAATACATTATTGAATAAATTCGAAATTAATTTTCATATTAAGTACTCCTAGTGACACCTAGCGGAGAATAGTCTAATTTCCACCTAATCATTAATATCGATTTCAAAGTATAATAGATGGCAGTTTTAAAATGCTGAAAATTCGATTACGAATTGATCGCGCAGGTCCTTCTCAACGATGAGGATGGGGAGAATTTTGAGGAAGGAGCTTGGCTCTTCTTGGCTTGGTGTCGAGATTGTTGGTACTGACTGATAGCGTTACATTTTTTGAGAACTTTTTCTCCAGTAAAAATTCGAAGTGTAACCTTTATGATTGATAGTGTGTGAATAGGATTACGATACAAAAGGTATGTTGAATCGATTCTGACGCTTTTGATTTTTCGATGCTTTGAATAGTGTATTTTATGACCTTTTTGGATTGGCATAGGGAAGCCATGTTTTCCAGGTTTCTGTGAGAAACATCTCGATTCATCGTGGTAATGAAAAACGATTATCAGGGATTTTCAAGAGACATAGTTGCCATTTAACGTTTATAATTGAATTCTGTAGTTATTTGGAATAGTTGGTTGAAGCAACGTTCATATATAGGAAAGTTACGAAATGTCATCATATCGATCCCTCCATATTGCGGTGGCGTCAATGAGGTTAAGGTGAAATTCCACGATATACTAATATGCAAGTGGATTTCAGTTTCTGGTATCTGATTGGTAGATAACAACAGATACTGCAAAAAAATACCTGCTTCCCTAATAAGATCTATGAATATTCGAGTATATTGAAAATCTAACTTATGGTGTTCAATACTGAATGTCAGTTGAGAAAAAGTGTGGATATTCTCTTCGTATTTGTGTTTGGTTTGACAGATAATTCAACTCGATCTGATCTCGATATATGTGAAAATTGAAAACGAAAGCAAATGAAATGATGACTATGTATGGTTGGTGAAAATCCGAAGGGAATACCCGTGTTTGAAAAAAAAAGTGGGACTGTTCCTCATGCAGCAAGAAACTTTGCCAGAGTATGATAATTACTCCTATATGAAATGGAAAGTATTTGGGTTTACCAGTCGTTCAAGGATCTTTTTCCGAGGCCAAGAAAATGTTTGAGCTTTGTATTATACTTTGAACGTTATCTACGTCTTCTAATGTATAGTGTTAAATTTATATAGGAATCCAAATGGACTTATGAACAAAATGCCTCTTCGAAGATATCGCTTTGTAATCATGCAACCAATTGTGATATAGTCCATTCATACAAAATGAGTACTATGATTATTCGTGAATGAAATCTTATCCTAATAAACTTATCCTAATAGAAACACTTTGAAGCTAGTAAAATATTACTCTAAGAAACTCCTTACACTATTGAAAATTGAACAAACGACTTAAAATACTTGCATAATGATTTCCTAAACCCCACAAGGACAAGACAGAGTACAAAACGCAACGCAGGTTCAGGTATGCTGTGGGCTGTGACTACGCAACAAATCTTTCACTTTTACAACAGAGTAACAAAGACACCAAGAGACAGAGACAATCAGGAATCAGCCACATAGAACATATATGTTTGTGTGTTCTGTGACAATTTCTTTGCACTTTTTATGTTTATCTTTGGTTCTATGGGGTTATGCCACCCATAGAGATTTTTAATTTACCCAATTTACCCCAGAATTGCCAACTTCGTTTTCCCCAAACCCTGTCCCTAGCCTCAGGTACCCCTTCGCCTATAAACTCGTGACATTTCGTAACTTTCCTATATATGAACGTTGGGTTGAAGAAACCGTTTTTGATAATTTTTTTGGAGATTCCATTACAGAATTATTTTCGATGGCTTGGCAACTGAACTTTTTTTGTTGTGAACAGTGACTGTTTTTTTTTATATTTTCAGCGTTCGTTCCTGACCAGCTGAATTCAGGAAATTGAACCTGTTTAGTAATTTGATTGGTTGGCTGGGAAATGACCTCTGAATAATTAATTTTGACAACAAAATTTTTGGAAGACAGTCCAACTCGCATGATTCTGGGTCCAGACGATCTTCAGAGAGTGTCTCAGGTGAGTAGCACATATTTTTGTTATTTATGAATTTTTGTACAAAAATTTCATTAACTTATTGAATCAAGTGTGTGCTGCTACCTGAACCACTTTCAAGGACTCCAGGACTTGTGAGGGTTCTCAGGGACCAGAGAGTTCAAGTTTTCTTGAATCAATTGAAAAATATCGTTATTTTGTTGGTACATTCTGATATCAAATCATATTTTTGTTGGTACATTCTGATATCAAATCATATTTTGTTGGTACATTCTGGTATCAAATCATATTTTGTTGGTACATTCTGGTATCAAATCATATTTTTGTTGGTACATTCTGATATCAAATCAATCGAGATCTAGCTCATATAATCCTGATTTGTATGTTTTGTCAGAATCTTTTCGAACAGGCCTAGAGTATCTGTTTTTGCTTTTGAGATGAATTCATTGAATTTTCAATTAAATTTTGAGTTTTGACTTTTCTATAAATTTCAGTCAGATCCAGCAAGAGACCAAATTCAACATTGTATCTTTTCTCAACACGTGTTGACCTTCTTGTAGATAGAATAATATATAACATTCACTTCTGTTTGCATGTATCATTGATTTTGTTATACCTACATGATTTAGATTGAATAGTCTATTTGTATCGAATACTTTAATCCAGTGTCTTTTCGAAAGGCCAGTTAACAACGATACAATTGTATCAGCTTTGAAACTGATTCTAATACGTACTGTATTGTTTTTACATGATTTGCTGAATCGAGTTGGCACCTATGATATACTAGTATCTGAAATCCAGAACCAACATCTGCTGGAATCGACAGGGGAGAGTTTGATCGGTACCATTCCTGATACCTTAGGCGCTGTTATGCAAAGAGTGTAGGTAGACGTACCACGCTTAGATATTCCAAGGATACAAGGTATTTCTTCGTCAAACCGACAGACTCAGCCATGGTACAATTCACATATCAGTAAATCAAATATGTATTGGTTAATAAGTTTAAAAGGCCTGTAATAGACTATTAGACACGAGATTTACATTTTTGGTCTATCTCAATAACAACAGTTTGTATAAATTCAAGTTTTGTATATTTTCCAGCTATGTATAAATTCACCTATGTATATATGTGTATATATTGAATATATGTAATATAGGACATAGGTGTTTTAGTTGCTCATCCATTGGTTCAGAAGGAAGAAATTAAACTTTGGTTTTCATTCAGGGGAATTTTGGATTTTTATCCTCTTCAAGGATTATATATACATCTTGATCTAAACAAAAAATTCTGGCGCTCATGCCAATCAAATAAAAACTACTCCTCCTAGTCACATCAAATAAATCTAGTACTAGAAGGGTGTCCAAAGAATCCACGCCTTCTACCACTGACAAATAGCCTGGGTAATTTGAACAGAGACAAATGGTCTCGTTACACATTTGGCGCCCAACTTAGCTTGGTGATATTATTTGCTTGGCAAAAATCTTCCTTTGGAACCAGAGAGAGCAACGTTGTGACTGGTACATTGCTGAATCTGTCTGTTTTTTATTTGATTGTGGATTTATCTATTACATTTTAAAATTTTCTTTTTCTGATACTTATTTATCTAAAACAATAAACATGGAAGCAAATCATTTGAGAGCTTATGAACTAGATTATGAGATCAAAATTAGGAACATTGAACCTTCCGGAGATGTAGATAAGCGTAGAAAAATTCTAAGGGGTCTCTTAGGCCAAGAAAGCAGTAATCGAAGCTTTTCTGAGGGATTCATCGATTGTTATACTCATGTAGATGATGTTAAAGAAATTAGGGATACTTTGACAGATTTAACATCAAAAATTTCCTCCTACACACACTCTGTCAATGAATACAAAAGGTTGAGTACTAGATTACTGCATATCGATCCTAATTATTTAGATTCAGATGATTACTCTGAACCAGAAACTGAACGGGATTCTGATCCTCACAGTGGCCAGGATTCAGATGAAGAAAATATTTAGTTATTTCATATAGCCCAGTGGGCTGGGGCTTAGAATTCACTCACCGTGGCATCACCAGACGGTAGGTAAGACTCCTACATCTGGCAACCGAAATAAGCAGTAACATATTATGTACTTTAAACATCAATGCATTTTTAAGACTGATTGAATACTATAGTTTTTGCCTGGTGGCATATTTTGGTCAATATCAGCTAGTTCTGTAAATTTTTGGGTCATCAATAATTGACCATTTGAAATATTCAGTTATTTCCTTATATATCGTTTTACAGACTGGTCTCATATTTATTTTGCCTGGTGGTATGATTTGGTCAATATGAACCAGGTCTGGATGTCGTAGGGTCATTTATGAATGATCACCTGAAATATTTAGTTATTTCATATAGCCCAGTGGGCTGGGGCTTAGAATTCACTCACCGTGGCATTACCAGACGGTAGGTAAGACCCCTATATCTGGCCACCATAATTTTACGGTCAACTTAGACTAACTTTTAACATCTGAAAAGTAAATTTCACTGTCAACTGTCGTTTTGCAGACTGGATTCATAATAGTTTTTGCCTGGTGGAATGTTGTGGTCAATATGAACCAGATCTGGAACTATAGTTTCATCAGAATGGAAAAGAATTACATTTTTGTTTTTTGATTCAATGGGATTTTAATACAATTGAGCATTGACCTGACTTACAGTCTATCATATAAGTTGATGTTTAAATGGGTATTAGTAGCGATAAAGCAATTTGCAAAATTTGTATTACCTTTTTTAGTACCTTTTATTGAAATCACAAAGGAATATGTTTCTTTCCATCTGAATTTTGTACATTTGTGGGGAAAACTTTAGAAAAATTCTCCTGATAATTTGTTGGATTAAATTGAACCACACCTTTTCGGATTGTAAATATTCACAAAAGCATTAAATCTCACATTGACCTTTCAACTCGATAAATATGGTTATAGATTTTTCTTTAGTGTTTTGGATTTTGATAATTTCTTAATGAAAACTTCAACTTGTATTTTGCCATGTAGCCCTTTTGAAAATTTTGAATGAACTCTGTAAATACAATATTGTCCTGGATAGTACACTTTTGTAAATAGTTTACTTCTGTAAATAATGAATTGTTCACTTCCCTGAAGAGTGTACTTCTGCATATATAGTCTTCTTCCGTGAATAGTATACTTGTTGTAAATAATCTACTAACTTGAATGGTATACTTCTGTAAATAATCTGCTTCCCTGAATAGTTTTCCCTTGTAAATGATTTACTTCTGTAAATTATTAATGGTTTACTTCCTTGAATAGTATACTTATGTAAATAGGCTACTTCCGTGTATAGTATACTTTTAGAAATGGTTAACTTCTGTGAATAGTCACAGCATAACATGGCAAATATAGTATCAGAAGGAAAATGCATTTACATTTTCCACTTGAGAATGGAGGTCAAAGCTGGTTAGCGTGTTTAGGTTGTCTGAGAGTTGTCAGACAGGATAACTTTGGGTATGTTAGGTATGGTTCAGTAGTTGTAGGTATCCTAGATAGTAGGTAGATTAGGATTTTTGAGTGGAATACTCAATGCCCAAATTTTTGTTGGTAGGAGACCTGGTATGATGGGCGCGAGTATTGTTCAGTCCGACAGCTTGACCTATCAAGCAGAATCCATGGAAGGGTGAACTTGGGGGGTGTCGTCTGCGCTAGCGTGGAGGCCTAGGCCGGTCAGCGTGTGAAGCTCGCCTAAGAGCGGTCGGGCGGCACTACTGGGGGATCCTGAGCTCCATGGATTCGTCGCGACTGAGGATTTGCTCGCGGTATCACACACAGGAGGATCTCCGAATTTTAGGGGCTTTATGGCATTGGCCATTTTTAGCTTGGTGTAAGCTACATTTCACCTCACTTGAGATGGACAAGTGACTATCTCTTTTTCTTCTCAATTATTTCCTTTTTTGTTTCCATCAGTGGGCATTTGATGTTTTTCTCATTTTCTGGAGGTTGGTGTTAGGTGGGTCTGTTTTTGATCAGCCTCGGAGGCGAGTGGAGTCAGATTGTTTCGACGGCGCAGCCATAACATCTTGCAGCGAAAAGATCAATTCTGACCGAGGTCGGTTTGGAACAGGTTGTCTTATCTTCTTTTCGGAGAGGGGGAGTAGCATCATTAGTCCACACATAAATGAATGTTTTATTTAAATATGATCATTGTATTTTCTTCATTTTTGAATGTTGCACTTGTAGGTATTAGTATCATGATAGATTGCCAACATTTTTTGCAGAAAAATTGAAGGTGATACCTTCAATTTTTACTGGAGAAGGGGGGATGTGTAACGATTATATCGTTTCACGTAATACATTATTGAATAAATTCGAAATTAATTTTCATATTAAGTACTCCTAGTGACACCTAGCGGAGAATAGTCTAATTTCCACCTAATCATTAATATCGATTTCAAAGTATAATAGATGGCAGTTTTAAAATGCTGAAAATTCGATTACGAATTGATCGCGCAGGTCCTTCTCAACGATGAGGATGGGGAGAATTTTGAGGAAGGAGCTTGCTTCTTCTTGGCTTGGTGTCGAGATTGTTGGTACTGACTGATAGCGTTACATTTTTTGAGAACTTTTTCTCCAGTAAAAATTCGAAGTGTAACCTTTATGATTGATAGTGTGTGAATAGGATTACGATAACTTTGGTTCTCATTCAGGGAAATTTTGGATTTTTATCCTCTTCAAGGATTATATATACATCTTGATCTAAACAAAAAATTCTGGCGCTCATGCCAATCAAATAAAAACTACTCCTCCTAGTCACATCAAATAAATCTAGTACTAGAAGGGTGTCCAAAGAATCCACGCCTTCTACCACTGACAAATAGCCTGGGTAATTTGAACAGAGACAAATGGTCTCGTTACAACCTCGGTCGCGAAAGCTTCAACTATTTTGTCAATAATAGTATTTTCAGGTTATTCTTTATTCTAACCTAGACTTCAACTTCAGAATTCAAATTTCAATCAGGAAACATGGTAGATTTTGTGGTTTGAAAAAATCTACCATTTCAATAATTTGATAAAAGCTGAAGTAAGAGAAACTCGTGAATCTGTATTCGACTTGTCATATAATGATAGTCAGGGAACTCGGATCAGTATGTCAAAAAAAATTACACAGAAAAAAAAACGATCAACCAGATATAACTAGTGAGAGATGAAGTACTCGTATCGACCAGACTCAGAGTTTGATTCATAAACTATTTTTGTATAATAGACCTTTCATTCACATCGCCATTGGGGACGTGGTCACACATTCAGAGGAGGACGTATAATTCAAGCAACGCTAATGTACATTCTCCAGAGATAGATGTGATCCATCGTGAGGCGATTTATTCGAGTACAAAAAATGGAGTGAGTATAAAACAACTACTGCGATGAATATTCATCCTGCAGGCAATGGATGAATTACGTAAAAGCTAGGTACTTCATCTACTTGAATTTATACATCAATTCTTCATGAACTGCATTATTCATACAGATAGCATTTATTCGGAAAAAACGAAGGGGAAGATGATATTATAGATCTGTCTGCTAACTAGAAAACTACTTATGTTTGTTATGCTGAAATACTTGAAACCCGTAACAATATGCATTTCATACTTGCTCGCAATTGGAAACTGAAAGTTGAGATATATATACCTTTTTTTGGATCACACAAATATCTTGAAGACTTCTGGACTGGTTGGTGGAAAATTCGAACTCCAAAGATGTGAAAAGGATATGCAAAATACATTAGCATGATTTGAATGAATTGGTGTAGATGAAATATTGAAAATGGCTCATCAAAACATTGACTCCATCCACTTCCTTCATTTCAGAGATAATCGGAGGCATACGGTTTTTTAAAATCTTTTACTAAGCGGATGTTCTGTTAGACCCATTTTACAATGATATAATATGTAATCAGGAAATCCTTATGGTCCTTGTTTCTATCTGAGAGTGGGATCCTGCCCGATCGAAAATAAAACATCGACTCATACAAAAATAAGAGACAGATATATACCAATTTGATACCAACATAACTTCTCTTTTTTTTTCGGAAGGTTACCATCTGGATAATTAGTAAAATGAATAGGCAGATCCCTGAAGGTACCACAAACGGCTTGCTTAAAATTAGTTCTACTTCATTTCCATTCTCAAGTATGGATCATTCTACCTTTCATTTCGCATCGAACACCATTGATTCAATTTCATGGGAGGGATTTCTGATGATAGATTCCTTCGAGCAATTATTACCTCAGAAACATTGAATGGGAACATTTGTATCTTCTTGAGGACCACCACTATGGATTTTCGTCCATGATATTTCAATAATGCAATCAGTAATGGAAATACTTTTACGTTTCATCACCCTGAAGCTTGAATCATTTTTGGTTTTGAGTAGTGATTCTTCTGGAAAATAGCAACCAAGAAAGATATATAGAATTTCGAATCGAGGTTGCGGGGAATTCAGTACGAAAATATCATGCCAAAAGTAAAAAAGAAAAAGGTTATGGTAACCATCGAAGGCAAAACTCTGTACATTAATAATCAACAACTGAATGGAGTGCTTCGCTAAATTCACTAATTTTTTAATATTATTGTGTTCTGGAATTCGAACAAATACGTTGACAGATCACGACACTATAGTGATAAATCGAGTCATAGACATTTTAACTCATGGACTTGCCCTGAGATAGAAAGGACTGCTGAATGAGCAAGATGGAATACTTCAAGTCTATTTGAAGGTTCCTTTTCATGAAAATCTCTCGCTACCAGAATCTCTACTCTTCTGTGTCTGATTAGTGACTCGAGTTGGTAAATTTCTATCACTCCACCAATGAAAAAGGAATGAGAGCAGCCGAAACAAATTTGAAATGCTTCACATATTTTATTTTACCATGACATTATTTGAATTTTTGTCAAATTTGGAATGTTCGTTCTTCAAATTACTTCGAATTTGGTTACTCCTCTGGACTGTGTGTTAGTCAATCAATAAACATTCATAATGCAGTGTGTAACTACTTCAGCAGATATTAAAGAGAACTCAACTGGAAATTCCATAGGTGAAATATTTTTTCTTATAGTATTTTTCACGAATAATAATCCATTTTCTCCTATAGATTAGTAAAAGACCAAGAGTTGGAAGAGAAATGGATGGTAGCTCTCAAGAGGACTACCTTGTTATTCCTTCTGGAACTAAAGTTCTGAAAAATAATCCTATCCCATCGATTTTCCTGGTTCTTCATTAGGGAAGATACGGAAAGAGACTGATGACTGAAGGTGGGTTATTTTTATTTCATAAATTTTAGTTGAGAAGCGTCCCAATGAAGTATTTCGAAATCAATATAATTTATATAATAGCAAACAGACTTTCAGATATGATTTGAATACATGTGTCCGCACACAATTGAATACTGATCATAAACCCCTATTTGGCTTTTCAGAATTTCCTCCTGAAGGAGAAAGCTTGTGAAGGATGGAATACTTCAAGTCTGAGCTGAAGTCAGCCTTCTCCTATTCATTTTGAAATATGGAGTCCTTCTCTCTCTAATGTATTCCGCATCGTGTTTATTCATTCATTTATTCATTTATTTACATAACTTTGAGATACAAACAGGGCAGGCGCCAAAACAGTACTTATCTACAGATAAGTACAATATCATTCAACTTAGAAAACACTGTTAAACAAATGAAGTACTACCTCAGAGGGATGTACTTAGTTGAAAAGAGAAGAAAATGCTTTACATATTCGAAAAATGATTACAAAGTGATATTCATATATAGTTTTCCAATTTCAATATCCAAGACGCCCCTTGATGTGATATTCAAGTGTTTTTTGAGACATAGAGAAAATGTCGAATCTGTTTCTTTGTGGTAAAAGTTCAGCAGTCTCAGGCATCGAACGATAGGTGAATTCAAAAAGCAGTTTGTTCTTCTGAATGGGATGTTGAGCAAGTTGTTTGTCCGAAGAGTTCGAGTTGGTATATTGAAACGGACACATGAAAGTAGCTCTGGACAATTGATTGTTCCTGTTATTACTTTAAATATGAATTTGAAATCCGATAATGTTCTTCTATTTTGAAGAGAGTAAATTTTAAAATGTTCCCTAGCTTTCTGAATATATTCAGTGTGGATTATATAATTACTTTTTCGTCCTATATATTTGATAAAGCGATTTTGAATTGCCTCCAGCCTATCATTGTAAACATTATATTGGGGATTCCAAACACTACTTGCGAAACTTAATTTTGACAAAACATACGCGTTATACACTGTTACTGTGGGTTTAACGAGAGAGAATTGTTAACATGTCCTCATAATGTTTCCAAGATGCTTAGAGCAGGAATTTGCAATATGTTCGATGTGATCGTAGAACATCAGTTTTTTGTCGAAAACTACTCCTAGGTCCCTAATTTTATCGAATTTCTGTAAACCATTGCTTTCAAAAGTGTATGTATAATTCATAGTGTTGATATTCCGTGTGAAAGTGACAGAGCTACATTTTGCTTGATTCAAAAATAATCCGTGGTTCTTACAGAAGATAACTAAATCATTCAAGTCTTCCTGAACTTTCTCGCAATCTCTCTGACATGTTATCTGACGAAATACTTTCAGGTCATCAGCGTAAAGCAGAAATTTACAATGGTGGAAGCAC
>JAVJAQ010001076.1:1047239-1206699 GCA_032362365.1 Zygogramma bicolorata | reverse complement strand
GTGCGTGTGGGGTCGCGAATCGGGAAGCGAAGAACCTCGCGAAGAAAAGCGAGTTGACTTTTGGGGTAAAAGTCGCGACGCCGCGTACCGAGCGGATCAAAGAGCGGAAACGACGCGCGGTCGAGTAAATTTTTATTTGGGCGATTAATAAATTGTACTTTTGTATTTTCTTTAAAGAAATAGCGCGATTTAGATGAATTTATAAGGGAATTAAAGAAGTGGAAAATTTTAGCGTATATCTCGCGGATTTATAGTGGAAGAGTTTGAATAATAATTTTTTTTACCGTGGCCGGTAAAACGAGTGAATTGTTCTCCGTGAAGTGAGTTTTTCTGCGACATTCAATAACGGATTTCTACGTCCACCTGAGATCGCAAACCCTTTTGGATTAGCCGAATTAGGAATTTATTCGTTGGTGAGATTTATGTACTTGTCTGAATAACATTTGATTGAATTTTGAGAAGGAGTTCGCCATAAAGTAGTATACAGAGTGGATCAATGTTTTCGTTTGTTTTGGTTTACGTTAAATTTTCACGCCAGTACCAAAGGCTGGTCGAGCTGAGTATTACAATCACTCTCCGTATACGCTAGTATAGTCGGCGAAGGCACGAAAAAATAGATGTTGATGTTAGGAAAAGAAAGACTATTAATACACTGTTTAGTTTCTTTTTTTTTATCGTTTACTGTCTCGTAATTCGTTGGTATTGTTTTTTTTTCTCTTTCATTCTCGTTTATCATCTACCATCTTTTTTTTCATTTTTTGTTGTTGTTATTTTCGTTTATTTTTTTTTATTTTATTCAATATAATATTTTATTTCCAAAGTCGGGTTTTCTTTCTAAACTCCAACTTCGTAACCTCCTAGAAAAGAGCTGCGAACTCTCAAGTTCCAAATTTAAATCTACTTAAGACCTTTTCTTCGTGCAAAGGGCCGAATTCATGCCCCTTTCGGAAATAGCCTTACCATCCAAAATTTGACGAGGAAACACCCTCCTCGTCTGGTGACAGAACGCTGCCTTAATGAATTCAAAAAGCCAACTGCCAAAAGAATAAAGGTACAGAGTTCATAATAATAATAATAGAAAAAATATCGTGGCCCAACACAAGACCACGAATATTAGAACCCTGCTTCATGATAATATGCTTTTATGGAACCCTTACATCTGGGTATTATCAGCTTTCGGCCGTCACCTAAGCTTTCAACTGAAACATCGATTTCTCATAAAGAATAAATACTAATATTCACAGAATCCAAACATATACAGTATGTTACAGGAGCCTGTGGGTTAAGATGGGGATTGATGAATGACCGTTGGAAATAAATTTGAGTTCCAAAGATCGCCGCCCTCAGCGCAACCAGTCCGTTCGAAGAATTTTTCAAATGGCGAATAATTGTCGGAATCTATATTGGAAGGTGATTCCTCCGTTCACGAGAGGTCGCTGATAGCTGATCAAATACATACGGCCCAAATAAACCCGATTTCAGAAGCAGTAAAAAACAAAAAATCGAAGTAATAATTTTGTTTGAAACGTGAAATCCTTGCGTGAACGGTAGAAGGCATGATAAACAGTGGCTACAATATTAGCTGATGTGCTGTTCGTCGTGGGTCAAAAATATTATTAGAGTTCTGAAAAATGTATTTTGTCCTATAGCTGATAAAAAACATCATTTCGTTTCTTTTTTGTTTTCGGATAGGTATATCGTGAACAGTAGGTCGACTGTTAGTCCCTGAACCGTATAGAAGGGAACGATAACTCCCGGTCGGCGTCTTTGACGTAACAGGTACAAATTATATTTTTTGCTGGTGGTAGGGTCTCGGCTCAGACTATTTTGCTTTCACTCGGCTCTCGCGGAGAGTGAATTTGTGAGATGATGATAACATTGTACTTTTTTCTTTATAGGAATAATAAAACGTTTATTAATTAACTCGCTTATATTAATCAGCTTGGCTTGAACTAACAATGTAATAAAATCTTTGACATCAATTTTAACCCACTTGTAGACGTCCGAATAATTTGAAATTTGGCAGGTGTTCTTAATTCCGATGACAATGCATTACGATTTTTTTTTGGGAGAAAAAAAAAAATTGCGGCTCCAATATGGCGATATTTAATTATGATCCGAATCGAATCAAAATTGGTATGTAAGGGTTTTCTGGGTCGAAATTTAAGATTATTTCGTCAAAATCCGAAATGGCGGCTTCAATATGGCGGACGAGTTCCGTAATTATCAACCGATTCTAATCCAAATTGGTATTTGGGGATTTGCCAGGATATGTCAAGACTAAATTATAGAAAATGAATATTATTGAAAACTTTTTTAAAAACGCTTATATTTAAATGTCGTGATAAAGATAGAGCGCGATTACAAGGTTAGCATCTTCAGGAGAAGTAAATTGATACTCGAATCAAAATACTTCTCATGAAGATGCTAACCTTGTTAGCGAAACATGTACTTATGACGGGTTGGCACAGTGAATTTATTGTTTCTTTCATCTAATTTTTTGATCAAATTTCTCCTGAACACTTTTGACACATTTCAAAATGTCGAAATTGTATTCACGGTGAAAAAATTACTGCAACTTTGCCCATAATCTAAGTTGAAATTAACGCTTTTGAGCACAAAAGACTCTGTTCCAGTCGCATGCTGCTACCTAAGATGCCGAGAATCTAGATGGGTTCCAAGAAGCCTCACATATTTGGAAAACCGTACATTCGGTATAACTAGGTTCTGCGGCTTGGATGTAGAATAAATGTACCTATATGTACTCCGTTTTTCCAGTATTTAAAATGAGTCGATTTTTTGCACCAAATGTCCATCTTTTCCATGTGATGAGAACTTTTTCCTCAGTGGTCTTTCCCGATATACTATAACAGTGGTGTCATCAGCGAAAATGACAACTCTGCCACTACTAATATGACAGGGCGAGTCATTTACACATAATAAACAAAAAAGTGGGCCTATTACTGACCCCTGATGAACTCCTAACGGAACATTGTATTTGCTAGACGAGTTACTGCACATCTTCACGAGAGATTGTATCCAATCCACTTCCTGTCGGAAACACAAAGACTATTAACTAACAGTGGCAATGCCGCAGTTGGCGATTAAAAATGTAAACCCCAAATTCGCGAGTGCGACAGACGCATCGGCATCAACGTTTTTGATCGGTTGGAAAGTGATTCTTTCCCGCACGCGACTACCGTTAACCCGAACGACGCGAAGCGGAGTTCGGGTAAGCAGTCGAGTGCGGGAAAGACACTTTCCGCATGAGTTAGGAACAATACTTTTTCTACAAGCGTAGGAAACGAATTCATTTTTTCAATTATTCATTCATGCAAATGGAAACAACTAACAAGAGTAACAATTTCTATCCACTAATTATTCGTAATATTTATTGTTAATGTACAATTTGATGCATTATGTAAATTTATAGCGGAAGCCAGCATATTGTTTGAAGATGGCTGATTTCCTGAAGAAGGTAACTCGGGCAATATATTATCGAAAGAAATCGAATGTGCAGGCACATGCATCAAATCGTCGCCGATCGATATAGACGTAGATGGTTCTAAAATGCACCGGAAGACGATGTAGTGTTCAAATTGAGAATTTCGTTGGACATTTCTTTTATTCGATTGGTGGAGTCTTCTAAATACCCCTCTGCAACTGAAGTCGATTTCCATCCTCCTAGGCGTTCGATATTAGTTATACCCACACCACAGTCAGCAAGTAAAGTGGCTAAGGAACGCCTGAAGCTGTGACCAGTGTAAAGCTCTGGATTTTGAAGGCGCAGATATACTGCTATTTCGGAGGGTATCTTTCCTATGGCATTGATTCCTACACATTGCACAGTACATTTTCCACTTTTGTAATTGTAATACAAGAATAAACGACGGTGAGGAGTCTCTTTTGGACGTAAATTTACATAGTTTCTGTATACGTTCAAAAAATAACCATCATTTGCTTCTTCAGATATCACGAAGAATCTAGAGGAATGATTTTTGGAATCCTTGATATTAACAATTATCAGGTTTTCTTTATCGTCTATGTCGTCAATGGTGAGTTTTGTCAGCTCTTCTCGTCTGCAAGCACCAGCTAATCCAAAAATTGCTACTAACTCAATCATGAGGTATATGTCATCGGGTGCTTCAGTCATAAATTTTGAAACGTCTTCTTGAGTGAAGATTTTGGCCTTTTTCGGTCGAAAACCGACATTCTGTCTTTAAATGAATGCAATTATTTTGTAAAATTTGCTAATATCCAAATTTTGCTTTACTTTGAATATACACTCTTCAACATTGAATATCTTGCCCATAAAGTGTTCGGCTTCCATGTTTTAGACATTTCTAGATAATAAGCCAAGAATACTTCTTCTTTATTTGGTGTTTTCACTTTTTTATTGTTGCACCATTCAATAAAACTCGTGTATTGCTTCTCATACCTTTGTTTAGATTTCGTTGGCAATAACTCTAAGTTCGCATCTGTAGCTGCTTGCACGATTTCTTGTGGAAGTTCTTCATCAGATGAATAATCCATTGTGGCAATTTCACTGAATCGAAAATTTTACATAAGTAACGCTTCGTCTGTCACTCTGGCAATTACAAACAAATTTGTGTATTGATCGGCATGACAACATCAATTGTTACCTACTCGTTATCAGATCAATCAAAGCCTATTTATAGGGTGATTTTCATAACAATACATTTTTATTTATCAATATTTGTTCATTTTTTCAATAAATAGTGCAAAATGATGGATGATTTCGAACAAACTCACTTAGTATTGCAACAAAAAAGCTTGAACTTTCATATTTTGTCACCCACCAGTTATATTTTACGAGGATATCATATAAATGTTTTCCCGCACTAGTGTGGGAAAATGACACTTTCCAAACTGAATTGCGTGCGGGTAGAGGGTGAATCACGCACGCTTATAGGAAAAAGCTCTTTCGAGTATTTTTGAGACAATAAGGAAATTTGTGTGTAGTTATCCATTATGAGAGGATTGCCTTTTTTAAACAATGATGAGAATACAATAGCAACTTTCATTAAATTCGTAAACTTTCCTTACGGCAGTGAGAAATTGATTGTTGATATGTGTAAGGGAAGATGAAACAAGTTCACAAATAGTTTTGAAAAGAACTGGAGAAATTTCATCTGTACTAGAACTAGTTTTGTTTTTCATAGAGACAATTATTTTGATAATATCATTTTCGGATGATTATGGTATAATTACATAGGTAATCGTTTTCGATTTTATCATTACAGAACGCATTTGCAAACATAGCAGCGCCAGCTTTCACGAAAACTTTAGCAAAAGAAGTACCTACCTAGGCAAATGAGACTTTGCCGAAACGTTGTGACAATTATCCTTCAGAGGATCAAAACCACAGAACACGGAATGAAACCCGAAAAAATCAACTCATCATAATTTTTCCGTGAGAAACTTTTGTCTGGCGGGTCAATCCAATTCTCTCTCCCACTCATTGAGCTTATGAATAAAATAAATGGCGATATCTCCGTAGTCATCGGAGATAACACCACAAACCCCGGTATCGTTGGATTCCTCATGATCATCCCTAGCCGATCATGTAAAAATATACAGGGTGTCCCATTCAAGAATCGAAAGTTGATGTCATTTCCGGAAAAATTGGAAGTTGTTTATTTCTTTGAGAAATGTCGAGAAATGCTGTTCAGTGAGCATATTCAATGTTCCGAATTTCAAAAATATAACTAGAAAAGCAAAGGAGAAAACGGGGGTGTACCATGAGTCTGTGTCACACGGTATATATATATATATATATATATATATATATATATATATATATATATATATATATATATATATATATAATAACTGTTGTTTGAAAAACTTTTTTCAAACAACAGTTGCTAGCACCAAGTAGGAGCAGTAACATTCTTGAAAATGCCAACTGAGATGTTGGCGAAACGTCGAAAGTCAATACCGACAAATCAACGGATAAACTCCTAGAATACCAATTTCGCATATATATATATATATATATATATATATATATATATATATATATATATATATATATATATACATAAATTTCACTAAAGTCCCTTGATTATAATTGATTTCATGAATAACTCAACATCATGCTTTATGACTTAGTGCCTTCTGCTTTCAAGTCCACGAAATTTTTAATGAAAAAAAGTATTGTATTTTGACAAAAAATTCATAATCTCCAATCCCAAAAACTCCGCGGTACCAATTAGATTAGAATCCGACTGAATCACAAAACTCACCCGCCATCTTGAATTTTGAAATAAATGAAAACTCCACCTCGAAATCTACATACCAAGAGTAGAATCGGACAACACTATAAATTACAAAGTCATTCGCATCTATTTTTACTTTCAATGTTCAATGTTAGACTACCTATAAAAAACAAATAAGTCACCAATGACATGGATATGAATAATTACTTTTTATCACATTCACCAGTGAATAGTAAATTCTTAATGGCCAAAGACAAAACTGAATACACACAATTACGTTTTATATATTATTTGGCTCACCCAATACAATACGAACTACGACTTTTCATGTTCGACGTGGTCCTCCCTAGCGCCACCTATGAGAAAATAGCCACATCACGTATAGAGCGACTTTCGGCTAAATTTCCACGTGTTTATGGGTGCCATGTTGAATGTTTCTAATAATGCTTGAACGAAATAAAGTTGAGTACAGAAAACTCATTTATTATGGACTTTTTGAAGCCGACATTTGGCAGGGTGATTCTTCATTAGGTGAATTAGGTGCTGAGAACTTTTGGTTCCATTCTGAAACAAAAACTTACAAATGTTTGAAAATCAATATTTTCTTTTGTAGAAATAATTCGAGCCTCAAATTTTGTCATTACCTATTCCAATCCTTTATCTTTCGGTATACCAAATTCCGTTTCAGCCAGTTGTCATTCAAACGAGTCGTCTTTGCTTAAAAATGATGCTACTCTGAGCTCTATTGTCAATCCCCCTCTTAAATTCTGATCGGTTTTTTTCTCCTCTTTTTGAAAAGGACTATATCACGGTTATTGGCCTTTATCTGCCTGTAAGTAGGGAATGAGAAACTCTAAAATATTCAGCTCCTTTCATTTTCCACAACGGACTCAATATCCCCTGGAGCATAAGGTGGTAGCAGTGTCTCTTTCATACATTTGCCGAAAAAAATAGTAGAGCACTCGTAAAGCCGCGTTGTGGCGATGGATATAGGCCGAGACCTCATGAACCGCACAAGATGACAGTACCTAAATGCGTCAACATTCCGGATGTCTGTCGGCAGGCCCAGACTAGTATCAAGGACCTCTACACGGCTCCGTTAGACAAGGGTATTGAAGACACCGTCTTGGCACGCCATGATAAACCCTTCAGTCTCCGACTTTAGCTCACCTGACCTGAGGAAAGCAAATGTCTGCTTAATAGACAAAGCAATGGCCCTCGATGTTCTTTAAAAATACTCCATACATGGGTTCATCAGTATGCAGCTGCAGCAAATGAGCTTTCTCGCAGCTTCGACGCGAGTTTATTTTCGTGAGGGCCCCCTCGTTTTCGAAAACTATACCAAGTTACATTTCTTCAAATTCATTTGAATTGGGCAAAGGGAATAATAATGATAAAAAACATCTTCGATTTGTTCAGTTCAAACACATACGCGACTCTCGTCCTCGCCATGATACAATAGCAACGACGCGACACTCGGCTGCACAAGTAGAGTAGGGTGAAGAGAGTAGAAATACGAACGCGCGAAGTAAAGATTTCAGTTCATATCGAGCAGCAGAACAGTCAAGCCATCTTTGTCAGGTATTCTAGTTTTGAGCGCTCGGTGGTGTTACATCCAGGTGCTGGAAACAAACGTTTTCCATATTCGTTGGTGTGAAACTCAGCTGAAGGGAAGCTTGTAGTCAAGCTATTTTCACAAGCTGAATATACCCACCCTTGTTAAGTTATGTCGGGTAATATGGTTTTCAGTACACTCTGGTGTTAGACCCAATTGCTGGAAACGAGATACCTAGAGGAACGCTTTCCACATTCGGTGATGTAAAACTTAGGTATGTTGTATTGCATGTCCACGTCACCTCTGTTTGATTAATCGAAACTGAGCTTGACAAAATATATCGCAACGTAAGTCATTTATTCGGTTGAGAGTACGACTCTCCGTAGATAGAGCTTTGACCGATACAATAGAGCTTGCTTGTTTTCCTGCCTAACTCTGTAATATACTGCTTGCTTACTTACCGCATTTCCCACTTTGGCCATTTGCTTTCGTTTCCGTCTAATTGCTTGATTGCTGGACCTATTGTGGTTCGAGTTGATGACGAATTGTGCAATTATTGGAATTTTCTTATGGGGTATCAATACCCCCCAAAACTAGCAGCTGATTACCAGGACGTGAACTATAATAGTAGTTTATCTACACCCGTACTCTAATAATACACTTATATGCCTACAACCCGTAATCCATTACGATACAGATTTTCAACCAATAGAAACCCATTATTTTTCAATCAAGCATGATGTGCATGCTCTGCATTTGACGTTTGTCAAGTCAGAATCGGTATAGGTATTGAATTTTTGAAGAATATAGCCAAACTTCGATAATCATAACAAAATGTCTGACATCTTCACCGGCAAAAAAACAGTTAGAATAATTTAGTTTTTCATTTGACAAATGCATGATTTATCTCTTTTTTTTTTCAATCTAGTATTCTGAGCTCTCCGTAGCCGAGCGGTCTAATTGGCACTGAGATTAAATTTGCTACTTGGACTAGTCGCAAGAGACATTGGTTCGATTCCGGCCTCGAGTAATCTTTTTTATTTCAATAATTGATCTTCTTTTCATTTCTCATCGTTTTATTTCTCGAAGAAGTACCATTTATTACAATTTTGTTGAATTTTTCGAAGAAATTCGTTAAATTAGTATTATTGTGTGCAATACAAATATAATTATAATATTTGTAGTTCTTCACTATTTATCGGGTGTAGATAAAATAGCGTATGCAACTCTCATGTAACGGTTATTACATGATCGTTGCATAATATACTATTAAACAACAAGAGTGGATATAGTGGCCATATCGCGCGAGGACGAAGTTTGAGCACAATGCCGTAGGCAAGTTGATTTTTCTTCAACCAGCTGAATATTTCAGCACTCTCTTTCAAGTATCATATGGATAATCGATTTCAGATATCGAGTATTCTTTCGATATTTATGAAAAACTCAAAGGAAAGAAACTTAATTGAATTCAATATTGAACGATACAAATTAAATTAAAGTAGGTTTTGGTGGGACTCGAACCCACGACTATCGTCTCCGAGGGCTGACGCGGTTACCACATAGGCCACTGGGACCGTATAATTTTAGTTAAAATTATTGATGTGATGAGTAGATATAATTCCTTCAATTCCACAAAAAAACACCAATTGTGACATCCCAAACTGAACTCAATAAACTAGGAAATATTTTAGATATAAGTACATTTATTTATGCTTAAATGGAACAACTTGGATTTCGTGTTTGTAGGACATTCTAGTTTGACAGATCAGAGTTGTGAGGTTTATACAAGGTTATCCCTGGTAACCAAGTATTTTGTTCTCAGTGATTGGTGGAATTCATATCCTACCTTGTGTGGATATAAAATCATATCCATTCAGTTGACTAGAATCACCTACTTCCGTTTATAAAACTAAAAAGAAATCACCATATATACATACAGGTGGGGGCTGAAAAATTTATATATTCGACATCTTTCAATATCTTAAATGATTTCACTCCACTGAAGCTGCCCGAAGCAGTGTCCTTCCCACTCTAAACAGGCGCACGAGAAGAACCTGGACCAGGGCGACAAACAGGAGCATATAAAAAAGGTTACACAACTCCCACGTCTCAGACCATGCAATGAAGGGAATCCGAACTCCTGATGACTTTACAGCTCCAGTACCGTAATAGCGATGATAGTAATCTCAACCTGCTAATGATATTGGAACGGATCGCCATGCTATCGGACGCATATGTCGAAGCAACTGTCAGAGAAGACTGCTGTGACATAACCTTCGTTATTTTGAACTCAATCAAATCTTATCAGATGAGATATTGAGCGATGGCGTTTCGGATTCAGAAAAGTCAGATAGCTCAAGCTCTAATAGGTGAAGTGAATAAAACTGAGTATTTGCTCAGTGCTTGTAGCATTTTCTGAAAACGAAGTGAATGAAAATGAGTCCGACCTGCAGAGTGAATTCTCCAACTACCTACCGAAAAAACTTAAGAATGTATTCACATGAAAAAAGAATATTGTCCATTTGTTTAGCCAGCTGATGGTCTTAGGGACTTTGTCCAAGGAAACTCTGACACAGTTTCCTCGAACGGAAAATCTGTTTATCAACTGCCCATACAGTCTTTTTGTAATCACTCTTGTAAGTTATAATCAACCTGTTCATGTATCATGCATCTTATACGCTGCCTGGCCACTCCATATTCATGCGGGTGAGCTTCTCATCAGCGTCACAAGGGGCCTGGAAATTTATGCTTGTATAAGTGTTAGTGCAGTCTAGACCCCATATGACCGTGGGTAGATTAAAGCGGGTTCGTCACAAAAGTTTTGTCCCATTCACTTTTTATACGGTACATAGAAACTTTTTACAGTTTGGTGCCTTACCTACCATGCTATCCAACCTGAGCAATGGCGCTTTGAAAGCCTGGATCAGTAACATAACTCATCCATCTTCTTCAGAGGTGACAGAGCACCGCCACGAGTCTCATATCTTTCCGGTAATAAATATTGTGTTAGAAACTCAACACTGTTAGTCTCAAACTAAGATGTCTAGAAGGATGGTGCTGGGACCGATGCGATATTGTTTAGAATTTCATGGCGACACTTTTCTGTCATTAGTGTCATTTTTACGTATCGTGGTGTGTTTCTCAATTTCATCGCTAGTTGACGCTAATTGGAAGTGCATTGTCAGCCGATCGATCGACAAACTATATTCTTTGATTCGAGCAGTCAACAAAATTAGCAAAATCTAATGCCATACTCATAAAAAACAAAATCGAATGAAAGGAACACAATTATAGGGGATTTGGCTAGTATTCAGAACAAATAATATAGGTTGTTGATCAGTCAGCGTCCATAAGTAAAAGTATAGCCAGCCGTCAGGTCGGCTGTTTATACATTTCCTAGGAAATTTGTAACTCTTTTCGTTGCAAACGCCATCTGAACTGATTTGATGTCGAAAAGCCATTTCATGATGCTTATTATCATAGTAGGCATGTGTCGCCAAATATACTCCAAACATGTCCAGGTATAACTCAGTACTATCCTCCTAGACATCTTATCTCAAACTCAGAAGCTGTTTACTGTCACTCATTTTTCTTTCCTCCTTATACACTTTTTCAGCTGACAGAAAGTGAGCATGGGTTGGACTAGACTCCAAATAATCTGAGAATATTCTTCGACCAAAAGTTGCTACTGATTTTTATTCACGTATATTCAGAGCAAAATCTCTTTCGCCCGAAAAAACTGAGCAATTACTCACCATAGTAATTTCTCCATTTTTATTCAAGTGAATTTTCAAAATAACTTGAGTTTTAGCGTTCCCTCAGATTTAATCACTTCACCCAATGGATCGGATCATTAGAGAATTTCATGACTGTAATTGTAAAGCTTGACAAGATTAGAAACATTTTTGAGAGAATAATAATTTTTCAGTCATCTGACAACCAATTTCAAATTTGTTCTCTGATGATAGTGTTTATTTGAAATTTCAACACTACCTAACTCATTTCACTTTGGGGATGGGATACTGGGACTACCTGACCACTTCTGCAACAGTAGGTTCAGTAACTTTTCAGTCTTTTAAAGGGTGCCTTGAAATTTGTCGCGAAAGCATTGCCAGTGAATGTCAGTAAATTCGGAACGACTGAATTAACTGGGCAGTACTGTGAAGGAATATCGGAACATGAGGAATATATTCTCAGGATATCTCATGATTATGTGAATATACTGAATCGCACTATATTCCTATTCCTAGCTCATTTCACAATATCTCATCACATCAAAATTAGAATGCATTCATAATTGGGAGATATGGAGTGATCAAAATGAATATATTTTCCTTGTTCAACACCCTGTATCTCGACAACTATTCACATGATTGTGTTGCGCCCATTGATACAAATCATCTGACTGACAGATTTTACATTTCAGAAATTCAAGAAATTCGACGGAGAACCATTTTTCCATAAAAGGTGCGCGGGATCCTTTTACTAGGAATTTGATTATACCGGATAAAAACGTTTAAAAATCTGAGATAACCAAATTACATTGAAAAATGACCAATTCAAGAAATTATTTTCCATCATATGCGAAATCATAATTTTCATCAACACCAATTTTGATGGGGAATTTTCGGAAGAAGACACATTATATTGAATAAGAATTTTATTGTATGAATGATCACATGACCCATTGTATAAACTACGGCTTGTTCATAGATCAAACTTCAACTTTTTATTTTTCTCTTATCCTTGGAAAGTTACCACAATGTCAATCGATCGAGGCGTTCAAACACAAAATGTTTGCATAGAAAGGTCATGTATGAACGCTCCTATTGATTCTTTGTGTAAAGTTTCAGAAATCAAAAATCAAGTGAATATTAAAGTTTGATCAATGAACTTGCCATAAATTCCAACCAACTAACCTAAAATGGGTATTAAAATCTCTAAAAATGCAACTGGTAACAACTTTTTTTTTCAATTTATCTAGCCTATTTGAATATGATTTTTCATGACTGGATCGCTTTCAAAGTCTCACATGCATCTAAAATAGACATAGCAAGTTTGAATTCACGTTGTTCCTCTGATAAACATCCCAAAACGATAGTAGCGAGATGGGTAATATTTTCTAAGGGCGAAGGAGAACACCTTTCTTTATCCTGCAAAGATAAATAAATGGAACATCACTTTGGGAAATTTCTATATGTCTGGATATATTTTTGTTACAATAAATCCATTCAATCACAAGGTTTTTTCGATCGCATTCCCAAATTATTATATACATAGGTAAATGAAATGTAAATACACTCAACCTTTGATTTCACGGACAGAGGCAACTAATCCAAATTATATTATCCTGATGGGCTTTTCATACCTGCAATACCACTAATAGAGGCAGAATTAACATTTGACTAACATACTCTCATCAAAAACACCCTGACATAAAATATTCGTAGTTGAAAAGTCACTGCTGCGGTAAGGAGCATAACAAACAAAAAAAGCGTGGCTATTTGTATATGAAGGTTCTGTAAGGATAATTATGAGAATTCGCATTCACTGAGCAATACCCCCACGGTCTTGTGTGATTTTCAACACATTGATCTGTAACTTTTACATTGATATTTTCAAATGAACATATCAAGAGAGACGAAAATTCTGATAGGGGAAAAGATACCTACTTTTGCCCCAACTTTCTCGGTCAAAATATTGTCATGATCGGACACTACAAGGTAAACTGTTGTTGATTCACAGCTTATATGGTGATGATAGCAATTGAAAGTTCTTATCGAACGAGAAATATATGACTGATTGATTTCTCAGAACTGATTGAAGATTAAGGAAAAGCTCTTCGCCTTTATGAGTATATCTCGTTACGTTTTCAAGAGCTTCTAGTCACATTCTCAAATATTTTTAATTGAAAAGTCTGAATTATTTCCAAGAATACGATTTTGGTGAGAAACGTCCATATCATATGTGGGAGCTGCGGTTGCCTTTTCTCATTTTTAGTTTTTAGTAGTTTATGGATTGAAAGAAGTTGTCATATTTGAATGTTATGTCAATTAGTAATTTTAATAAAAGCTATTATTTTCGATGGTGTTTTAATAATAATAATAATAATAATAATAATGTTTATTCTACGCAATAAGTTTCATAACAAATATAATAAGTGACAAGTAAAATAAACTTATACTCGATGAGTGTTAAAACACTCGTTTCGAGAAAAGTAATACATGGTGAGTAATAAAACAAATGTACTTATATCGTTTTCGAACAATCAA
Organism: Zygogramma bicolorata; assembly: GCA_032362365.1. Classification (NCBI taxonomy): domain Eukaryota; kingdom Metazoa; phylum Arthropoda; class Insecta; order Coleoptera; family Chrysomelidae; genus Zygogramma; species Zygogramma bicolorata. Next base: position 1,192,630 of record JAVJAQ010001076.1, on the reverse strand, counting down.
TATAAGTATTAGAATATGAATATATATATATATATACAGTTTCTAGATGAGGAATTTCAAAATACATACACATTTACATGCACACATTATAATATATACATCTAATGGAATATTCGTTGTAGTTCAATTCTCTCATTACGAAGTATTTGTTTTTTCAGTTCTTTTTTAAAGTGGTGAATGTTTTTTATGGATTTTATTGTTTCAGGAATAATATTGTTGAGTTTGGGAGCAAAGTAAGAGTATGATCTTGGAGCAGTGACCCTAACCATCAGGGGAGTAACGTAATGGTCTCTTTGGCGAGTGTTATATCGATGAGAGGGGAGCAATGCTGTGTGCTTGTTTGCATGATATTTAATACTTGTGCATAGAAAATACAGCTGCCTTATGTCCAAGATTTGTGTTTCGGTGTACAGAGTATCGGAAGAATATCTACTGTTTTTAGAAAATATCAATTTGAGGAAACGTCTCTGAATAACTTCAATAGGATGTATGTGTGTATTCAAAGTTCCCCCCCACACTGCTATTCAATAACGAATATGACTTTCTACTAATGAATAATATAAAGTTTTCAGGTGCTGCAGTGGCAGGATTTCTTTGAGTTTCCTGAATTTATACAAAATGGTTCTCAATTTGTTGACGGTATACTTTATGTGTAAATCCCATTTCAAATGCATATCAATCATTATTCCTAAATATTTGATTTTTTTTTTGGGGAGGATGTGGAAAGGTGTTTCATTCCCGACTACTAAGTGGTCGAATGGAGGCATTCCAGCTGAGTTACAACAAAAAGGTAAGTAGTGTGTTTTTTCTATGTTAACCGTTAATAGTTTTTTATCCAACCAACGTTTTATTTCGGAAAACTCTGTTTCAACCTTCGCCTTCAGTGAGTTCCAGTCATCTGCTTTATAGAAGATGGCCGTATCATCTGCAAATCCAATTATATTTTCATTTTTGCTCAAAGAGAAGAGTCCGTTGATATATATATTGAATAGTGTTGGTCCCAGCACGGACCCTTGAGGTACTCCACACTCCACCACTTTCTCACTGCTCAGTACATCATCTATTCTCACCGCCTGGATTCTTCCTGTTAAATAGCTTTTGAAAAGCTTCAATATGTTACCTCGCATTCCAATATCTTCCAGCGACTGAAGAAGAAGTTGATGACTGACAGTGTCGAAAGCTTTGGATAGATCTATGAATACACACAAGGACGGTTTGCTTTCATTCAAAGCTTGGGTAATTTTTGTATTCAATGACAGAACGGCATCCTGAGTTGAAATATTCTCTCTAAATCCGAATTGACAAGCTGAAATGAGTTTATATTTATTGAGAAAAGTAACGACCCTTTTTTTAATGATCTTTTCGAATACTTTTGATAAATGGGTAACTAGAGAAATCGGACGATAGTTTGTGATGACGGATGAATCCCCTTTCTTCAACAGTGGTGTAATGATTGATTTTTTGAATCTTTCAGGGTATACACCCTCTTCCACACATCTATTCAGTATATATGTCAAGGGCTCTAAAATATAGACTGATATTAGTTTTATTGTTTCCGCCTTCAGGTCATCATATCCTACTGCCTTGTTGTTTTTCAATTCAAAAATTATGTTTTTCGTTTCCATAATATTGATTGGTTCGAATGCAAATGAATAATAAAGAAATACCCTAACTGGTGACCCAGACGCACGTGATCTAACAAGAATATGGGAAAAATTCTCTCGCACGATTCGAACAAAACCCAAATTGCGGAGATACTACTTCATCTGAAGCAAGAGGATCTCTGGCCGATTTGAAACTCAGATTAGAAGCGCTTATAGAAGAAACCTTTCCAATAGTAGTAAATGCCAATGATTTCGATTTCTCAGAAATTTTAGAGGAAATAGAATCAAACAAAATTGACTTATTTCAACAATAAGCAGTAAATAGTAATTCAATACCTTCTCTTGAAAACCAATATCCTGAATCAATTTCAAATGAAGAATTATTTCATAAAGTGAACAGTTTGGAGTTACTTTGCAAAACGATTGATGGAAAAACTCGATGTTAACAACAAGAAACTAGAAAATTATGAAATGAAAATTAATCAATCTGATCCAAAAAAACTGTCGACAGAAGGAATGCCCTCATCCCCCATTGACAGAGTTCCTATATCTGAGCCATCGGTAAATCACATCGACGCACTGGATAAAGAAAATAAGAGAGCAAAATCCATTGTGCTGCCATCATTCTGGAAGCACGAGCCTGAATTGTGGTTCAGTACAATTGAAACAATTTTTGATATTAACACCATTCAATCCAATGAAATAAAATTTGCCAAAGTCATCTCCATGTTGGACTGCTCAATAGTTAAGGAAAATTGTAACCTTTTTACACTTCACAAAAATGTCAACTCCTACCAAATATTGAAGAAGCAGTTAATACAATGTTATCAAATTTCCGATGAGGAGAAGATGACCAAATTGTTTGGAGAGTGTGAATTGGGTGATAGAAAACCTAGCCAGTTATACAGGCAAAAATGCTAGAGCTTGCTTCTGGGCAAATTTCCAAGAAATTAATTTTGATTTCCTGGTTGAAAAAGTTACTAAGACTAAAAAGTCTACTGTAGAACAAGTGATAAGAGCCTTTTTGGACAAACTGAATGAAGAAGAGCTCGTTAGTATGGTCGATGGCATGGTCAAAAGTACCAATGTATCTGAACAAGTTAGTGTGGTAAAATCATCTACAGAAAGTAAATTAAAAGAACTGATCGAAAAAATGACCCAAACCTCAGAAGTGAGATCTAGAAGTCGTAATAGAACTCCGTGGCGTTCCAGGTCAAAATCTAATTTACAAAGAAGAGATGAAAATATTTGTTATTATCATAGAAGATTCAAGGATCGTGCTACTAGATGCACACAACCCTGTAACTTCAAACAACGCTCCCAACCGGAAAATGGCGAAGCCAGTCATTGATGACGACTAATGATTTAGGCAGTAAAAGTTGTCGTCTATTTATAAAAGATCCACTCACTAAAATTCAGTACCTAATCAATACCGGTTCGGATGTATCTATTATACCTAGGGTAAATAAGAATCTACCACTATTTTCAAAAACCTTTACATGCTGCAAATGGCTCGAAAATTTCTACCTATGGTCAGAAGCTTGTTTCCGTTACCTTAGATCTTCGGAGAACATTTGATTGGTTGTTCATAACCGCCGATATTGACAATGCGATCATTGGGCGGATTTTCTCAAACATTATGCTTTGTCGGTAGATTTATTCAATAAGAAATTGGTTGATACAAGAACATCTTTGGAAACTATAGGCTCGATACTCAAATCCAATATTCCCACCGTGAAAACTATTAATCGGAATGAACCTTATCATAAGCTCCTACCAGACTTTCCAAATCTCACTCGTTATTCCTTGAGTACTTCTTTGAATAGTTCATTGGTATCCCATCAAATTATTACAAAATGGCCACCTGTACATAGTAAAATGAGAAGATTAAATGCGGAAAAGCTAGCAGCAGCGAAGAAGGAATTTTCATACATGATGCAACAAGGTATCATCAGACCTTCTAAAAGTCCTTGGGCCAGTCCACTTCTTATGGTTAAAAAATCCAATGGCAACTGGCGACCTTGTGGTGATTATAGGTTGTTGAATGCAAAAACTGTACCAGATCGATATCCAATTCCCAATATCAAAGACTTCACCTACTGTTTAGCTGATTAAACCATTTTTTCGAAAATTGGCCTAGTCAGAGCTTTTCATTGAATTCCAATGGCCTCTGAAGATATAGAAAAAACTGCTGTTATAACCCCATTTGGTCTCTTCAAGTATCTGAAGATGCCGTTTGGATTACGAAACGCAGCTCGGACATATCAACGTTTTGTGCACCAGATAACAAGAGACTTTGATTTCTGTTTTCCTTATATAGATGATTTTCTAATATGTTCGAAAAATTAAGAAGAACACAAAGCACAGTTAAAAATGTTATCTGAGCGTTTAAAAGACTATGGAGTTATAATTAATCCTGAGAAGAGCGAATTTGGCAAGGCTGAGATAGAATTCCTTGGATTCCTCATCTCTCCAGAGGGTATAAAACCATCCACTAAGAAAGTAGAAGCTATTTTGAACTATGATAAGCCTGAAGATCTGACATCTTTGAGAAGATTCCTTGGAATGGTCGATTTTTACAGAATGGTTATACCAAAAGCTGCACAGATTCAGGCACCACTGAATGATTCCCAGAAAGGGAACCAGAGGAAACATCAGCGTCTGGTATGGTCAGATGAACAAAATTTGGCATTTAATGAATTGAAACAAACTTTAGCAAATGCAGCATTATTAGTACATCCGACCGAATCATCTTTATCGCTCATGGTTGATGCTTCCGATTCTTCCATTGGAGCGGTAGTTCAACAAGAGATAAATGGTCTTTGGATGCCTTAAGGTTTCTTTTCCAAAAAACTTTCTCCTGCCCAAAAGCAATATAGCGCCTACGATCGGGAACTTTTAGCAATATATAAAGCAGTGAAACATTTCCAATATATGGTGGAAGGAAGAAATTTTGTCATTTATACAGATCATAAACCAATAACTTTTGCTTTCAATAAGAGATCTGAGTATTCCAGTTCCCGACAAACCAGATATTTGGATTTCATTATCCAGTTTTCCATAGAAATCAGACATGTATCTGGGGAAGAAAATACCGTTGCTGAAGCTCTATCGAGAGTATGTACTATCGATTTCATGAAGAATATTGATTATTCTCAGTGGAAAACACTTCAACTCGAAGATGAAGAAATGCACAACTTGATGTATGGAACTCAAAATTCATCTCTCAAGCTAAATAAACACAAAATACCTAATAGTGATATTTCTATTTATTGTGATACCTCGAAAAACATTCTGAGGCCTCATGTTCCGGAACGTTTCAGAAAAAAAAATTTCAATATCATGCATAATATGTCACATCCTGGAGTAAGAGCAACAGTCAAATTGATCAGCGAAAGATATGTTTGGATGAATATGAAGAGAGATATAAGTCAATGTTGTATCCAGTGTCAAAAATCTAAAGTGAACAAGCACGTAGTGAGCCCTATTGGAATATATGAAGTACCTAAAAGCCGCTTTGACCATGTTAATATCGATCTGGTTGGACCTCTACCACCATCTAATGGATTTACCTATTGCCTTACGTGTATAGATAGGTATTCTAGATGGCCTAAAGCATTCACAATCAGCAATATATAACAGCAGAAACTGTTGCAAGACAATTTTATAATGGCTGGATTACTCGATTCGGTGTGCCCCTAAGAGTAACTACGGACCAAGGGAGACAATTTGAATCTTCACTTTTCAGGGAATTTTCCAAATCATTGGGTATACACCATATAAGAACCACAGCTTACCACCCATGTGCTAACGGTATGATTGAACGATTGCATCGTACAATGAAAACGGCATTAAAATGCCATGCTTCAGAAAAATGGAGCGATTTACTTTTCTATTGGGAATTCGAGTAACAGTGAAAGAAAATTTAGAGTCTTCTTGCGCTGAATTGCTTCATGGAACAACATTGCGAATTCCTGGTGAGCTCATTCTTGAAAACTCTGATGTACCACCTTCTCCACAACAATTTCTTCACAATTTGAGAGGAAATATGAAAGAGATGAGAGCATTACATGGATCTAACCACAGCAGCAATAAAATTTTCGTTTACAAGGAACTATCGAATTGTACCCATGTTTTTGTGCGAGTTGATTCAGTAAAAAAGCCTCTTCAAGCTCCTTATAACGGACCATACAAGGTGATCAATAGGTACCCAAAATTTTTCTCGGTGATGATTAATGGAAAATTAAAAAATGTATCAATCGATCGTTTGAAACCAGCTTTCATTGATTTTCATGAACGTAAAAAGCAAACAATTGAAGAAACCGACAATCAGATGATTAGAAGAGGTACTCGAAAGGCTGTCCATTTTCAGTAATCGTATTCATTGGAGGGGAAGTAGTGTGGCAGCTTCGATTGCTTTTTCTCATTTTTAGTTTTTAGTAGTGTATGGATTGAAAGAAGTTGTTATATTTGAAGTTTATGTCAATTAGTTATTTTGATAAAAGCTATTATTTTCGATGGTGTTTTAATAAAGAAATACCATACATATTTAACACTAGTGGTTTCAGGTAAAGCGCTACAGGGATAACTGCAGTTTGAGCTTCGCAAATTATACTGGATGCAACGAAGATGCAATCAAAGTAAGTTATCTGCTTGCAAAGTAAGTTATCTGCTTGAAATGTCTTTAACAGTAGCCAATGATAATAAAAATATTTCTTTATTTGAAAAATGAGAGCGAAGGTACATGTATTCCCATCAAGATGAAAATGAGTAAGATTGTTGAAAATATGATTAAAAATGAAATTTGAAAGTTCCCCATCTTGAAAATCGTGAAAAACTCATTTTTTTGAACTTTGACCTTCAATAAAATTTTCCATACAGGGAAAAGATGGGAAACTTTCAAATTTTATTTTAATCATATTTTTAACAACCTATAATTTTATATACATATTGAAAAATTGTTGACATTTGGTAACTGGGAGTTCATTTACTTATCCGAGGATGATAATTGATTTCAACTAGTTATTTTATAACAGATATGGAGATGGATATATATGTTTTCATTATGAAACTCTTTTATGCATTCATTGGGAATGGTATTGCACTATCACTGTGCCCAGTTGTTTACCGGTAGGTCAAATAACGAAGATTCATAACAGCACACATGTGAGAGTTAACACATAATTTCACACACAACATAATACAAATATATATTATAATAATATAGATATATGTATACATACCAAAGATACCACGTATCTGTACACAGCCGGACTCAATGCTGTGAAATTATCCCTGACATTCGAAGTAGAAGCCAAGAATTGACCTAACTTCTTTCCAACTATTACCATCAATTCTTTTCCTAATTCTCTTTTATGGGTTATTGTTCGGACCAACTCATCGGCCACATCATCATAACTCCTCGAAAATAATTGGACAACCTGCACATAAATAAAATTCATTAAAACAATGTTTAATTGTGCCATTCAACATCTGTGCTACAGAGCGAAGCAATGAAATCAATCCATAATCAAAGAAATCATATCTACATGCAAGGTAGGTCCTACACTAGCTCCTTCGTTGTATTTGTCCAGGGAATAGTTGTTATTCTGATAAGTCTTAGCCGATCAACATACTGTCTTGTGAGTTGGGATTGGTTCGAAAGAACCGTTCAAAGTTGATTTCAATATCGCCAGTCTTCCAGTACACTTAGCGTCTACGTCGATATAATTGAATACTATTCGTGGTTTTAGCGAAATTAGTTTTTGATAAGTATAAGCCCTTCAACCTACTATGTAGGTGAGAGTTAAGACCGCTTTCGTTGATTAAAAGAGGACTTTTTTTCAAATTCGATTAATTTCCTCCAAATGACGAATAACATATTTATATGGATATGGCCAAGAAATACTTGAAGCTAGGGGAATATAAAAGACATACAAGTCGCGATATAAACAAAAATACAGCGTGACTCACGGTCGATGGTAGGTTAGACGTTTCTGGAAAACTCTCCGCATGATTTTTCTGAAAATTTCGCCTCTCACATTTCCTTACCTGTTTTATCGATATAAAATATTTCCAGCATTGCTGCGTTGCCGCTTCAATCAAAAAAGTCCTAGCAACTTCAATTTTTTAATTGGAAAACCCCGTTTATTAGTACATTTTAAAAAATAAAAAATAAATTGTGCTGAATATGGTCCAAAACATAGCCTTAATTGAACTCAAGTACATCAGTACTCTCAATTCATGAAAAGTTGACATTTTAATGATAGTTTGGACAAACTCGAAATATTCAAATAGCACCAAGAAATCGACTCCATATCATACAGGGCGTGCTAAAATTACTATTATTCTCATTGTGCATAAAAGTGGTCAAAAGTTCATTTTTTCAAATGAAACCCCTGTATATAACTCGATAAATTGAAAGATGGTGAAAGAAGATGATATATCATGTCCCTATACCTAAATCGTCAAGTTTTCTTAATAAAGTCGCTTCTTCTAGAAACATATTTTTTTTCAGAATTTGGATTTAGGTTGCACTGGAATTATCAAGCATAACAGTTCGGTTACTTTTATAAGAAATTTACAAATAGTTATCGACGGTGTTTCAAATCATCTTCCAAAATATAAGATACCTGGTAACGTTTCAGTGAGTCATAATCCAATTTCCAAATTTCAGCTAGCTCGATGCATTTATCAGTGCATTTGACATGGTCCAAACAATAAACAGCTCCAGAATCGTCCACGGTAATACTTTCTAAGCTAGCAGAGATCATGGTAGTGAGAAACTGTTCTCTAATACTGTTCAGTTTCGCATCGCTCCTGTAATCATACATATTAAATCACAAATTTTTCCTCCTTGACAAACACTAGCTGAGAATTTTTACCTGTCAAAAGCTACATCTCCTTCACTTTGTAAATCGACGAAAAATACATTTACTATTGTTGGATCGAATAAATTGTTGATAGGCTTCGAGCACTTTATAGGGAACATAGTTAACAACTCTAGCACCATGCTGAGCTGATTGTGTACAAGCAGTAAACTGTAGTTCACCTCTCGTTGCTGAACTGCAAGTTCTACTAACGCCTGGCCTCCGTTTTCCCATATGTTTTCGAATGTAAGATGTGTTGTGGGTGCACCGTGACTATCATATGCAACGTCCACAAATGAATCGAAAAAACCAGAGGAAATCCTCATAAATTGCGTTAATTGAGAGTCGGAAAGACCTGTGTCTTGTCTGCAAAGTCGTTCCTTTGGCAGTTTTCCCACTTTATTGATGAGTTTACAGGCATTTTCATTTACTATTTTCAAGTGAGTATTCCACACTAGCTGATAGAGCCCTGAAATATGAAAGCAATGAATCTGTAATTATTATATATACAAAATCTGTCCCAAATCAATTTATCTTGTAATTATACCATATACGCGGATGATACAGTGCTTTTATTTGCAAATAAAAACCGTTCGATTCTAGAGAAAACGATAAACGAAGACTTACTAAAATTTTAAAAATGGCTTTATTCCAATCTCCTCTCTGTTAATTCCAAGAAAACTGAATATATGATTTTTCAAAAAAAAAAAAATATCAACTTGAATATAAAAATAAAAGATGAGCAATTCAAACAAACATCTTTGAAGAAATATCTTGTCATTTGGATTGATGATAAATTGAAGTGAGATATACATATTGAAAATCTAATAAAAAAAATATCTTCCATCATTGGTAACCTAAGAAGATGTCCCAAATTGAATCCCAAAATAGCAAATATATTTTTATATTCACATATTCTCAGTAGAATCAAATATTTAATTAATATATGGGGATCTTGTTCTAAAAATAATTTCAATAAAATTTCCGCTCTACACAGGAAAGCTCTGAAAGTATTGTATCGTCTACCATTTGACACTCCAACACATCAACTTTATTCAATTACCAACACATTTTCTTTGGATGAGCATTATGAAATGGATACTCTGAAAGTATCATATCTTATTATTGTTGTTGTTCAACAATACAATGAAATCTAATTTTATATCAATCAGAAATTCAGAAATTCATAATCACCTTACGAGACAACATAACTTGTTCCGCCTTGATTCCGCAAACTCTGTAATTGGACGGAAAAGGTTCACTCATGAAGCACTTTCAAAATTCAATGAAATACCCGAAGATATAAAAGATTGTAGAAATATCAATGAATTCAAAATCAAGATAAAAAAATATTTTCTCCAAATGAGAAAATAAAATTCGATGGATTCTTTCTTTGTTTCTATATTTTGTTTTATTTTTCTGTTTGTTGTTTCTTTGTAATTCTGAAAAAAAAAATATTCAATGAAATATGTAATCAATATAAAGTTCATGATCAGTGTCATACCAGTTTGAAACTGTTTGACTGTTCATGATATTCCTTTATAGAAACTTATTTATAATTTAAACATACCCTATTATGATTTCATAATTGTTATTGAAAAAAAATTGTAACATTATTACTTAAAAATAATATTTAAGAAAAGGGTATATATACATTTTGTACTTATGTTAGCATTGAATGAATTACGAATAAATATTATTATTATTATTATATACTATAAGATCAGAACAAAACAATATTCGTGTGAATAACCGGTCAGGAAAAAAAATCAATAAGTGGTATAGGGTATAGTTTTCCACGATTAATATTATCAGAGTCCGCTATAGCCGCGAACAACTCTGACATTTGTTCACGAAAAATTCAAAAGGCTGTATTTTGGCTTGAGGATGTTACAAATAATGATGAATTCAATAACAAATCAGTCCAAATTGACAACCCTCATCAATAGAAACTTTTGCGAGCTAAAAATTAACCGGGTCTCTCCTTTACATGTGCAATTGTTAGCACGGGGAGTCGATATACTTAGCCAACAATAACCTGGGTTGGTATCTGTATCACCTAGGAATACTTTCTTAGAGCAAGGCATTCGCAGATGTAGTCCAACGATGAAAATAAATGTTCCTGGAGTTTGTACAGGAGGACATTTCTACATATGCGCTTATCACTTTGTGATAGTACAATACTCTTATGGAGATCCTGCCCTTACGTCGCCATATTTATAGTGAAGTCAAATTTAAAATTGATTTGAAGAATTACTTGCTGAAATATTCAATGCAGATTTTCATTCAATATTCGTTCCATTGAATTTTTTTCTTTTTTTTATGACTACGATATTCTCTTATTTTCATTTCGTTTCATTTTTTCCTTTGATGTTCAGTCACATATTCAGGTCGAATTACCTTATGGTTCTTGGAAAATAAATCATTTATTATTATTAATCTACATTACCTACTATCTCTCCCAAGAGGGGACTGATAGTTTTTTACGATTCTACGGGCAGCAATTAAAAATTTGTTCATAACAGAATGAACATTCATTGAATAGGCACAGGTTTTGGTTTTATAATATTTGTCCGAAGCGACCTGAACGCGGAACCGCAGTCATATTGAACGTACAGCAGAAGGTACAAAATACGATGTTCCTCATGGACCAGATACTACCATTATAATAATTTTCGACCGATCAAGTGTCAATGAAATCAAGGTGGGGAGCCTTTTTTCCTGACTCTCTGAATCTGATTTGATAACTGGTAAGTTACAGCTTGGATCTGGCGAATTTCTGGGCAGTCCTTGATATCACCCTCAGTTCATCCGCCAACAAAAAAAGAGGCACCAAATTGTCCCAATCTCGTTTGTTTTCCAAGACAATATGATTGATTCTCAGAAGAGTCATCATCTCTTGCCACACATCTGACTTAAGTTGCGATCCTGAACTGATTCACTCCTAGAGGTACTCCATACCTGGCAATCATTACCTTAAGATTATGTAGAAGAGCTCCACCACCGTCTCAACCCCTTGATTAAGGCTACTTCTTCGAGGCATTTTGATAAGTTCTCCATCACGATGATCAGCTACTTGTTTCCAGATATCGTCAGAGAAAGCGGTCCCAGAATGTCCACGGCAATTACCTCAAAGGGACAACAGCTGGGATACTGCTACAATTTCCCTGTGAGTTTGTCCACAGCTCCTTTCTAGAAGCGCATAGGTCACAGAGTTTGCACCACTCCTCTACATCCTGAGAGCAATTAATCCGATAGTACCTCTCGCGTACCCGTGCCAGAGTTCGGTCGAATCCAAAATGTCCCCCGGCACGAACACCGTGCAGTTGTTTCAGGACGTCCAAAAGACATCTTCTGGCAAGGCATATTGAATCCCATTGGAGCTACTAACCATCAGCTAATTGGTTATGCTTTCTTGTTATTCAAGTTTCACTTCTCTCGATTCATTCCCATGGGATTTTCAGGAACGGATTTTCCTTTGAGCGGTACTGATGTCTTGCCTCGTCGGGTAGTCGTGTCGTTCTTAGGGGTAATCAAAGATCTTTCAATATATTCAAGTGACTCATAACCTTTTCTGTCTAAATCCTGAGACAAGGAACACTTACAATTCGTTACTGTCTGGGCCAGAGGTCATGTCTCTCGAAAGCTTGCCTCATTTGTAACTGGGTATTCTTGCCCTCTTGACAGTGACATGATTCGATGCGAGAACTCCTTGTGCTATCTGCATTTTTGTGGTTCTTTCCTCTACTAGTGATTACTCAACGACTCCTTCCAAAATAAGTCTTCTTCATTTTGTCTCCTCGTTTAATTCGAAAACCTGAGGGTTCAACAAGAAGCTGGATCCGATTTTTCCGAACTGCGATGTCCTGGTTCGGATGATCTCGCGCCCCAGTCTTTTTTTCTTCCGATGTTTCATGGTTTCGCTATTTCATCAATTGAATTATATTGGGAATTCAAGATAAGCGATACGCCCTCGGGTGATCTGTCATCTTAATTTGTAGTCCAACTATGATTCGATGTTTCGTGAATTCGACATTTTTCATAATTTCGATATTTTGAATTTTCGCTGTTTTGTTATTCGATTTTTTGTGGTAAGACTTTTCAGTTTCAATGTTTCGTAGGAGATCCGTCTCGAATGTAGCTGAAGGTCTACATCTCGGACTCCTTCGATAAAGCTGTTGACGCAAATCGAGTTCATGAAGTCATCAGGAACGTTCGAATAGACCAATCTTACCATCGTCTCAATTTCGGCACCAAATTCCTTTAAGGTTTCGGTTAGTCCCTGTGTCCTTCACTGTCCACGGGTTTGGCAGATAATGGTTTCGCGACTTATCTGTTTACTCGCAGAAATATTATTCAAGACGTGAGAGGTTTCTTCCCGCAATGCAGCAAACACAAACTGGTAACGAATATCACATATCCAACACATCATCAAATTCTACCTCTTCAACTTATAAATGCTGAAATATATAAATGGCTTGCGTTTTCTAATCTTCTGCCTATAAATGTAACCAAAACTTGCTTTGATTCATTTGAATCAAAGAAGACAAGCAAAATATCTCCTTATTTTTCTGTCGTTTATATCTTGAATCTATATTGTCATGGTGTGACCTTTATTCAACTTCCCATAATAATAATAATTGTGATATATGTTCCTGATTAGCTTACCTTGTTTAATTTTTAAGTCTTGAATTAAACCGAGACACTTCAACGCTGCTTCTAAATTTTCTAAATTCTGAATATCCCTTTTCCAAGCCAGTGCATATTCCCAAGCCATATTTGCCAGCAAAAAACAAGTTTTCAGGCTGTAGGGAAATTGTGTTTTCAACAAATCTATCTGCTTGAAAATATCTTCTCTGCTGAGAGCCTTTCGTTTTGGATCGATAGATTCCAAGCTATCATCTGAATTTTGGTCGCTTCGATATTGCTCGTACACAGCTAAATTTCCAGGATTTATTCCTGTTGATGTTAACCACTGGGATGCCAGTTCGGTTACGGCACCTTTTCCTTTCTGCAAAATATATTTGAGACTGACGTCGAATTTGTCGAAATGAAGCTTTGGAAGGGGACAATCGTGAACAGGAATTTCAGTTGAAATAACGATGTCGAGAAGAGAAACATCTTCGAGTTTTCCTGTTGAAATATAAAAAGAATTAGACATCTCTAAGCTAAATTTGAGATTCCAACAGAAATTCAATCAGAAACTTATTTCAATTCATTGTAAAACACTAGGCAAAATGCGCGATATTGGTTTGACCTGATAGACCAGGGGGTATTGATGCGGCACCCAAGAATATCAGCCGTACCTTGTCCGCCAATGGGAAATATAAAAAATAAAAATAGAAGAGGTGCTTGCAACGATACTACCTTGAAAATATTCCACGTTATAAATGGATTTCAGAGAAGTTTTACAATACCAGAATAATCGAAATAGTGCAGTCAATCGGTGAGTGACACTATCATTAACCGAAAATAAAACGTTGTAGTTCATAAATGATGCCTATATGCCGTTTACACGAAAAATATTCAAATTGGTGTAACTTTTTCCAGTTGAAGATAAGCATCGTAGTTATAGGTAAGTACTTCTTTTGAAGAGAATTAAATTTTCTACATCGTTTCCCAGTCAAACCTATTTCTCGGATGCAATATTTCTCAGCAGTTGGGGGCACCAATCTTTGAATCAACTCTCATTAGATCCCCTGAAGAAAATTTCTTGCCCCCAGAGTGCCAAAAATCAAATTTGTTTCTCGTACCACCTATATAATGGACTAACAAGTTACGTGCATTCAATAATGCCTACATTTTTCAAACTTACAGCTTGAGTGTATAAAATAAATTGAGGTAAGTTCTGAACTGAGATTCTATTGAAATTATGGTACTCATTATTACTCTCCAGATACCCAGAAACAAACTTCAACAATAATTTTGGACCGGACAGACTTCTGGCTTCTGGAAAGTTATTGTTGTCCTCAAAGCAACGAATGAGTTTATATCGTAGACTCGGACAGACTGGCACGTAACTTTGCCATCAAACACTTATTCAGGTCAGTGCAGAATACATTGGAAAAAAAAGATACTGTGAAGGATAGATTCTTGGGCTACGTTTGATTTGAAGGCTGATCGAGCGAGCAGAGCATTCAGTGTCTCAGCTAGGCTTTTACTACCATTGAAACCAATGGGACATAAATCGCCCCGAGTTTCAAAAGAAACGTAATAAGGTTATTAAGGGCGCGCCCGAATCGTATCGGACCTCAACTCGAACGCAGCTCAAGTTGGCAAATGACGTCATTATTGTGCTTATTTCAATGGACACCGATATTTAGGAAGTGTTAAGATCTCCGCTAACGCCTAGATATCCGAAAAACTACCGATCGAAAGGAGTTTTTGAATCCGATATTACATAAATTCGATAGCCGAAGATGAATTAATCAAGACCGAATGCTTCCCCTTAAAAAAAAACTCAACTTAGTCGAATATAGGAAGCGTTGATCAAAGTCAGAAATCAAACGCTACCGTTATAATAGTCATATTGCCAACCACGATGACAACTCTTTATAGTCTTCAGATCATTGCCTTCTATTAGGCCCGATCCAAGTATTTTATATGGTCTATGGTTTATTTCGAGAAATAGCTAAAACATGTTGTTTATTCACAAAACACTTTACTTTTCTCATCAAATTTGGGAATGCAGAATGTTAATTCAAGCATGGGATTGGTCATTTTTTACTGCATAGACGAAAACTGATTGATTTTACTACCGGCGTCGGCAATAGTAGAAAATAACTGTGGTAATGTTGAAGATTGAAGAACGTCAACTTTTATGAGTTGTATTGGTGTGAAATTCCATTTTCCATATAATTTACTTTAGTGAAACCTGCCAAAAACTTATAAGATCAAAAAACTAAAAGAATAAAATCCGAACAAGAAAAAACTAAGAAGAAACAGTCGATCAAACAATTGAAACTATGGAAATTCAAAAATTAGAAAAATTGCATTAAAATTAGCCGAAATTAATTGAATAAAAAGCAATAATGAGATTGAAAAACGTATTCAAAGAAGAATTAAGAAGAATGCTTAAATCAAGATTTTAGTTCAGTATACTTACAACATTTCAATTACTGGTAGTCGCACTCGTTTTCCGGTGATTACTGACAGATCATAGGGTGCCAATTCTTTATGGTGGGAAAATGGAAGTACGCCAAATTAGAATCAGGACAAATGTTTTATTATCATTATTGTTTTTTTTTTGATTCTTGCTCATTTGAATTCAAGTTTTCTAAATTATCCAATTTTTGATTTTGATTAACTATGCAATTTAATTCTCTTCTTTGATTTTTTTCATAGTTCAGTTTCCGATCTAAAATGAGTTTGTGACAGGTTTCAACAGAATTATGTAAAAAATGGAATTTCTAATGAAAACATCTCAACACGGGGCACTGTTAACGACATGTAAACGATGTTCAACCTCAGTAACACTGAACACTTCAAATAACGTGTTTCAGTATACAATAGCGTACTTAGGCGTGAAAATCACAAGACATTACAAATCATGATTTTCATCAATTCTCATGAATAATATCGCAAGATGAACATAAACAAATCTCACCTATCAATATTTTCCATTGAACTGATTCTGTCGACCACATCTCTATACTATCATCCAAGCCAGTAGATTCATCTGATTGCGACTCAACTTCGATATTGTATGCCACAGTTCTCAATACAACAGCAGCAATTAGTGCCGGAAAAGGTCTAGCAGAAAGTGTAAGGAAGTCACGCACTTCATTCCAAAATGGTGAAATTTCGCTATAGTCTATCCTAATAACTTTCTTGTCAGCGGTCCTCACTAAAGTTTGAAACAAATTGGATAAGTTCAACATTTCTTTCTCTAAACAAATACTGATATGAACTGACCGGTTTACCCAATAATTGATTAGCATTCTGAAGAGATTTCTTGTCAGTAGTCCAGTTTTTAGGACTTTTTCTTCTAGCTCTACCAAGTTGTGGTTAGTAGTAATGTAAGGTTTAAAAAAAAATTCGGATGATTTATATAAAATAGTCTCGTCTACGTTTTCCCTGAGAGAAATATCATGAGTTCTGGATAAGTCGAATATTGAAAGAAATTCAGCCGGCGAAAGAAAAGTGTCTTCTGAAAACGTCACGTGGGGTTTACAAAGTTTTGTGTTATGATGCAGAATACTCAAATCTGCTAATTCGCATATAGTTTTCATTTCTTTTTTATCAGCATGAACAATGTCATCTTGTTGCACAGATTCGCCACTTTTCATGTCATTATCCGACAAGTTTGTAATGAACAAATATAGCTGTAGTAATCTTGAAGCATTATCACATTTAATCCTCAGTTGCTCTCCTTCTCCCGCTAGATCCTGTACTAAGTATTGAAGACACTGTAAACTGACGGTTGCAGGAATACTCTTTGTATTTAACAATATATCGACAGTTTGAGCTTGAAATTCCAGTGTTTTCAACTCTTTACAAGTATTGAGAGCTTCGGTGAGCAATTTATCTTCTTCCACTTCACCAGACCTGATTAAATGTCGAAGTTTCTTATACAAATGGATGTCTCTGACACGCTTGTTATTTTTCTCAGACAAAGCGAAATGGAATGGTATTAAGATCTCCTTCACTTGCCCATCACTGTCAATGAAGATGGTTGTGTATCGACAAATAAATTTACTTTTAACTGTAGAGGGGAATCCCATAAGTCCATAATTGATATAAAGCAACCTGCTATTTTTTGAGGCGGTGAAAGTGGCTATTCTTGTTCCCAGTTGCAACGAAAAAATTTCCAGAGTGCCCTTCTTAGGAGAATAGATATTCAAAAAGTTCGCTACTTTATCCCCATACTTATTTCTGGATTTCTTTTCTTCTGGAACTTGGGTGAAGGAACACTGAGCATCCCTATAGCCCTTGAATATCTTCAACGTTATTCCTTTGAAAGAATCAACCAGTAAAACGCGCCCCAAAGCATCGCATACTGCAGCAAGTTTGCGGTCAGGAGACAGGATAACATCTGTAGAAGTGCGTTCTAAATCACAGAGGCCAAAACGATAGCCCATTGGTTCAGGAAGTTGCATAGGTAATGATATTTGTCTTTCTGGTGGTTTAGTACCAGTGAGCCAATCTCTGCAAAAAACGTCGGCATATTATTAATGGTCAAACTCGCCTATCTACAAGGTTACTGTCTCTATATCAATTTTCATCTCCTGAAGATGTGAAATTCATTAGCGAATCGTGCGTCAAGTGCGAATGATATCATTTTAATGTTAGGATAATTGTATTATATGAAAAGTTTTCAATATCAAGTAAAACATAAGTGATGGTAAGAACCGATATTCGGGCTCTGCCTCGAAAATAATTTTTTTTCGGTGGAAGTGACGTATTTTGGCCTCCTTAAAAATCAAATGAAATTTTTGGGGCTCTCAACTAGTTTCGGAGATACGGCCCCCCAAAGACAGGAAACGGGGTTTTACGTCTATGTTTGATTCTCAGCTAATTCCGCTCTAAATTTCTCATTTCTATCAGCACAATATTCTTTACCATCTTTTTTTCATTACTTTTCAACGGAATTATAAGCATTTTTCACTACAAAACTCTAAAATGTAAATCGTCATAGGAATTCGAGGTTAGCAAAACAGTAGTTTGGCTCCAGATTTCTTCCAATTTTTCCTCAAATCAATACCCGAAATCGATACTAGATATGCACCCCAAAATCGATACCCGATTCTGTACCTTGAACTCATCACCGACATCTGTACCCCGAACTCATTGCAAATATAGATGCCTCTTACTCCCACACACCCAAACACTCAACCAACGTCCAGCAACCAGAGGCCATGCAGCGGTAGCCATGTTTTCAACCAATCATCGTTGCTCCAAGCTTCAAACCAATACCAGTCGCGGGCTACCTGCCCCCAGACGCCAAAGCTCACAACAGATGCAGTGCGGCGACCACTATATTTTTTTTCACCAACATCAACCAATCACAGGTGGTCAGGTTTTTTCACCAACCACAGACAACACAATAACACACATCTGATCGTGATCCCGATATTATGTACAAAATGTCAGCCGCAGAAATCACTACTAGATATCACGCCGGTATAGGTGGTTTTCAGAAGTTATTGCCTCTCATCTACGCCGATTTTAAGATAGCTCAAAATGTTAAAATAAATGTGGTGTAACGAAGAGTGAAGCGATAGTTTGTGAAGTATTGGCAAAAGAAGCTCTGACTAAGAAGACTCATCTATTTGACGTTAGCGTAAATCTGATTGAAAACATCATAATTTTATTGAAATACATTTCTGACTTTTTTTGCTATCTAGTGTTACCTAAACGCAATTCGAATCTCAAATAAAAAGATAAATATTCCAAAATTCTGATTATATACGTTTTTTACTACGTCCCGCTTTCAACTACAGAATTCCGCTTTTTCCACTCGAAAAGTTTCAAATTCCCGACTTGGCAAAAAAACTGGCAACGTTGTGATCATAAGGTGATGGAATGTGCGATTACTCAGCACGGTGGCCCGGCGGGGAATCGAACCCCGGTCTCCAGTTTGATAAGCGAATGTGCTCTACCTCCACACTACCATCTTGTTACGAATCTCCTAGCGCTCTCCTAGCGCCGGTCCTGACGAGATCGTGAACGCAGATGAGGGGACGCGTCGTTATTTTCCAGGAACCTGTAAATCGCGTGTGGAGATTCTTCATAGGCGTACGCAGGTATATATACGGGAGAGACTTCGTCGCGGGCAGAGTTAGTTATTCGGCAGCTTCTATTCAGAGCTAAGTGGCGAAAGCAGAGCTTTGTGGGGAAGTAGAATTTGTATAACAGAGAGTTTGTATTAGAGAGAGTTTATCAGAGTGTTTAGTACAGAGCTTTGGATAGTGAGCGGAGCAGTTTAGGTGATTGTATTGTATTGTGTTGTGATAGAAAATTGTAATAAAAGAAGTTTAGAGTTGTTTGGAGTTTTAATCGACGAAACCAAGGATGAACCGTAACAATATATATGCTATCGAACGGCCAGAGCTGACAGTGGATTGCCAGAGATAACGATTTCCATCAGTATTCATTCATTCGCAAGTTATTCACTTTTGGATACCTGAGCTCTATTCAAAATATAAAGATTTTTGTCAAATATCCGAGTAAATGTTGTCCATACTTCCCAATTGGGAGACAGTTATGCCAAACTGATTTTATTGTGGCTGAATTGAATCAGAATATTGTCATTTCATACAGCATTTTTTATAGAAATCAATTACTCCACAACCAAACTGATATTACTTGCACTTGACGCGCGTTTCATTAGCAAGGTTGGCATCTTTATGAGAAGAATATTGATACCAACCAGCAGAGATATTTCTCAATCCAACCAGGAGTTCTTCTATTAATTGTTGATACAATTAATTTCTCAACATTGGATAGTACAGGGGGCTTCAAAATGAAAAGCAAATTGTATGTGTTGCAAAACCACCAACACTGTGGAAAAAGTATTTTGTCAACATGAATCTTGTTTACGAATTCTGTAGTATGATGATCATAAAAATGAAAGGTGTGAAGTTATATATAATCTAGACATTCTAGACTTAGAAAAATATTTAAAATGTTTTATCTCTTGCAGAGACGTCAAATAATTTTTGTCTTTATGGTTTTTCCTCTGCTCAATTTTATGAGAAAAATGGTGTCAGTGTTCTTGCTTTGAAAGGTATTGAATACAGTGTCTGAATAATACATTCTTAATTTGTCATTTCCCATGATCGATTTGAAGTGAAATGGGGTAGAAAACAATGAAAACTCTCTGAAATGTTACTTAAAATTTTAGCTTTGTAGGTTTTATTTTCGTATATATTTGTAATGAATGAAAAAAATAGCCCCCAGCCTTAAAAAACTACATAACACTTACGGTAACGCTGATTTAAGTTTACTAGCAACTGCTTTGGCAACATCACTCAGTACCGGCTGCACAATACCTTCTGGAGCATAGTGATATCCTAAAAATGGTTTGGAGCCTGCTGCTAACACTAACCTATCATGAGGTGGATTTGATCTGTACTTGGCATCAAAACCATCTCGTGTTGAAACAGTAGCTAGGTGATCGAATATACTGGAAAAATTCAGGCCAACAACTGCACTGTCATTTATTACAGACTGATCTTGAAACCCCCATTTTTTCGGAACTAAAATCTGAGAATTATCTGATATGCCACCTTTCTGTAATTCACTTCGGTTCTTTTTTAAAATCTTGAAAAGATCTGGGCCATTCAAAATACACAAGTTACTTTGATATTGAACATAAATTTCTTCTGGATGTAAACTAGGAGATATGTCTGGTCTGGGATTATGTTGAGATTGGCATTTTATTGTAGTAATGTTCTCAGCATGAAACTGTTCCTCGAAAAGCAACTCACAGGTTTCAGTGTAACATCGAACATGTCCTGAATCGAAACCAACTAGAATGCAGGTCCAATCACTACCAACTGATGTTTTCACACTCAGGTCAACAACTGGTAAGCAAATCAAAGCTTTAACCTTGTCATATTCATGAATAATACCAGAATAAGTAATATAGTAGCAGTTCAAGGAAGATTCCTCATCCAATTTAGAACTCAGAACTACAATTTTTCTTTCGTTCGCTAAGGTTATAAGATCACCCGTGGGTGAAAGAGATATTTTACAGTGCTGTAACCAACTATCAGTACCTGCAAAAAATTGGAATGAAAAAATTATAATTAAAACATAGCAGTTGAACCTCTTTGATCGTCTGTTGGGAATAAGCATCTCCTTATTGCTTCAGTTTCTTGTATACGTGCTGTCAAGCGAACCTGGCAAGACATTTTTGAGAGAGAAATTTGTTGATAAAAATTATAGAATTCATGCCTTTATTAACTTGTCATTGGAAAAATCAAAACATTGAAAACGTCAAGTTCAAAACTTTACATCTATTGACACAGAACACAGAACCATAGAACCTTTGTATATAGATTATATAGTAGGATAACCTTATGGAAATTGTATTTGACAGGAGTGGAGACTGTCACTAGATGGCGTAGGTGAAAATGGAGACTCGCTTTTGAATATCATATCCCCGCCACCAATAGAGGCGAAAATCGCTTGCCTTGAAGAATTTGACCTGAGAAAGGTTTGGGTTTATCGGACAGATCCGCATTAGGGTCGAGTGTCGTTGTTTATGAGTTGGTGGTGGGTAGATTCGAATAATTATAATTCAATTGCGTAATGAGTTTCCTATTTATCTTGTGCTTGTGTATCAGGTAGATTATTGGGATGGAATATCGGTCGTTGGATGTGCCATAAGACTGGAGATTAACTATATATAGATAGATGATGTGCTGGAAGTGAATTATAATCAATATAATCAGACTGAGTTGAGAACCTTAAAATAGTGACGTTTGCATCAACATTTCGATTGTGTAGTGTGAATTTTTTTGGAGACGCTCAACCTCTTTGTATTTTGGATACATCTATAAACAGTAAGTAGTCTACCCATTTCAATGAAAGTCTAACTTATTTGAAAAAAAGGAAGGTAAATTTAGGTAAAATTATGTTTATTCCGCCGACATCAAGTTTTAAAAAAAATATGAGTGCCTACTTTTGTGTATTTCGAGTCGCTTAAAATGAATCAGAGTCAAAACGAGACGGTTTCCCCTTTCCGAAGTTAAAGCCCTTCAAAGTTTAGAAGGACAAATTCCTCAATATTGATTAAAGTTAGGTTAGGTTCGGTTAATCTGAAAATCGTGTCAGGAATTATTTCTCGAGTTTTTTATTGACGAACGGTAGAAAGTTATGAAGGAGGTGGACTGATGTGTACCGGGCACCAAAACGAATATAAACTTGTGTTCTTGATAGTTTTTAGGTGCAAAAAGACCAAATATGCCCTTTGAAGTTTTGAAGCTGCGTTTTGACTTCGGATTTGTGTTCAGCGATTTCAAATGCATTCTTAAGTTGGAATACTACCCAAAAAATTGTAGAAGCATCTCATTAAGAAAAGAGTTGAGTGTTCTTTTTCATTTGAAGTTTGCAATTTTAACAGTTATTGTTGTGTTTTCAGATGGCTGGAAATAAGTGTCAATTTTATAAATATGGTCAATCCGCCAGGACTGATGGATCTTTGAGGTTCTATAGATTTCCAGTGAACGATTCCGAAAGGTGCAAACAATGGATACTTCATTCTGGTAAGTTATTATAGCTGCTACAGGGTGTGACATAAGTAACTTCAATTTCGAGGTGTCACATATTATTATAAGAGCTGGTTCGGAAAAAATAAGCATAATTTAGTGAAATTCAATGCACAATCCATTGAAGTTGAATATCTTGTATCCAAAGTGTAGTTCTACTCATTTTGTAGTAACGCAATGGATGAAGTTGAGTTCTCAACTGATAAGTTAGATAAGATGTGCAAAATTTTAAATGAATTATTAATCAAGTCAAACAGCGGTTTTGCACAGTAAATATCAAAAATAATGTTTTACATATTAATCTCTCCTGCAAAATAAAACAGACTACTTATTGAAAATTATGCATCATTAGTTACACATTTCACTTGATCATATTTTTCTTTATTCAAATCGTTGACTCTGTTATTTCTCATTCAGAAACTATGAAAACTATTATGGGCCGATTTTTTTTAATATGATTCCCCCCTCCATCAGGCACATCCCTACTAAAAGATTTCTGAAGACAGTTAAACAGTTTCTTATTCAACAGTCCTACTACAGTATTGAAGAATTTATGTCAGATGGAGCTGTCTCTTCTATGCCAGTGTTGTAGTACTGCACTACCAAGTTGGAATTTCTTCACAGATTTCTGTTCATTTTTTTTATCTTGACTGTGTTTGTAATATGTACATTAATCTTAATGATTTCAATTTGTGCGTGTATCGAAAACCAAAGACATATATGATCTGTGATAGCTGCTATACTTCTTTTTTTTTATATATACATTTGATTCATATTGCTGAACTATATGTTTGTAAAAATTCTACTGTTTGACGTATGTGAGCACGACAGTGTAATGACATCAATAAACTATTCATTCGATATCTCATTTTTTGTCGCAAAACATTTTCTGTGACCAATCCAACCTTTCATTGTTATATTTATATATTATTTCATAACAACAATTTCCTATAAATAACACCTTTGAATTGTTATTTCAGGTAATGGCAGATTGGCAGATTTGAGTCCGAAGTCTTTGCGAAAAAAAAATTTATGCAGCAATCATTTTACTGCTGATCAAGTGGCTGCAAGGACCTTGCCAGTAGATGCTGTTCCGGAAAAGTTTGTTTCAGACAGTAGAAGTGTGGAAAGTAGCCCGCCTTCACTGCAAGTGGCTTCGTGTTCAAAATCTTATGTAGGTACTAGTATAAGGCTATTTGAAGACAATATAATTGAGAGTAGCTCCAAACAATAATCTCAACTTGCTTGAAGGAACTAGTATGTGCAACCCTAAATCCAATAGGGCTGGTATGTGATTTATCAAAAGTAAACCAACAGTTTTATGAAAATTTGAATGTATCATACACAAAACCTTATTTTTTAGAGGAGGAGAGAACATATTTTGCATTTTATGATGCCCCACATTTGTTAAAGTGCTTAAGAAATAATTTTTTGAATAATTATTTCATTTTTGATGATAAACATATAACATTTTCTGATGTCAAGAAGGTTTACGAAATCGATAAAAGTAGCAAAACTGGCCGATGTCTTTTGAAATTAACTGATAAACATTTTTCTCCAAATGCATTTGAAAAGATGAATGTTAAATTAGCTGCTCAACTTCTGAGTCAAAGTGTGTCAGCTGCAATCAAAGTTGCAGTGAGAAGTGGAGAACTTGTTTCCTCAACTGCCGAAAACAGCATTTTTCATAAATACACTCAACAATTTGTTCGATGCACTAAATAGTACTCATTATGAAAGTGCTAATCCATATAATCGTGTTATGTGTGAGAAAAATCCTCAGGTAATGGAAGCACTCAATGCTGGTTATGATTTATTGAAAATATTATAGAAAATTGATAAAAAAAATAAAATGTGTAGGCCTCCTTCTTTTGATGTTTTTTTTACAAACCATCAGTGCAGTAAAAATGTTTTTCGGAAAACAAAAGCATTTAGGTTTCACTTTCTTGTTCGCAGGCAGGTTGAATCAGGATCCCCTCGAAAATCAATTTTCAATTTTTAGACAAAAGGGTGGTTATAATAGAAATCCCACAGTGAAAACATTTCGGGCAGCATTTAAAATGAGCATTGTGACTAATTTAATAAGACCCGCACTAAGTGCAAATTCTGGATCAAATATCGATCATGATCAAAACATTCTTGATAATGAAGACTTAATAGCTTCTGTTGGTTCTGCATCTGAAGAAAATACTCTTGGAAACAATAGACGCGGATGATTCATTATGTGTGAGTTCAAGTGGAAATCAATCTAAACAATATCCTGTTTTAATCGAAGAATTTAATTTAGAAAATTGCTCCACAGTATATTTTGCTGGGTACTTGGTAAGAAAATGTATTAAAAAATTTAACTGTCAGTATTGTCAACAATGCCTTGAAGGAGTTGAAGACGTTGAAAATGTTCACGAGTTATTGATTTTTTACAAAAATTATAATTTAGAACAAGAAAATTCACTAAAGACACCAACAGATTTGGTGCAAAAATTTGCTATGATTTGTATGACAATCTTTAGTGAAAGTATTACCAAATTTTCAACAACGAAAGTCATTCAAAATTTAAAATCTATTATTTGTCATAGTTTGAAAGAAAAACATCCCAGTTGGATGCAAGTGAGTGAATGTTGTCGTGAACATAGAGATTATATGTTGAATTTGTTATTGAGAACTTTGATACACAAATATTGTAAAAATATTTCAAACTCAATGAGAACTCGTGTTGGTTTGAAAAATGTTAAATTATCCATATTGCAACATAATTAAGTTCTCTCCTCTCCCAATATAGAGAAATTTAAAACCTAAAAATTATGTAAGACTTCTTTATCTTGAGTTAGTCTTCTATTCATACTTGAATGAGCACCAGACAAAAAGGTCAATTAGAAAGTTTTGTTGAACAATCACAAATAACTATGTCATTGGCTGGTCATCTAAATCCAATAGTTTGCTAATTATTTGAACAACAGAAAACAAAAACTAGGGTTTGGTAATATATTTTCTGGAGAAATAGAAAATGATTATGGGGTTCCACAGGGAAGTGTGCTTGGACCTTTATTATTGTTCTTGATATACATTGATGATATAGTCGAAGCAGCAGGAAATTGTAAAATTCATTTGTATGCTGATGACACATTAATTAAAAGTGCACACTCTCTCAATTCTTTCAAAATTACTCTGAAAAAACATTTGTTGGAGAAAAGTAATCCCTAATCCTTCTTGGTGAATAATTATAAAATCAATTGATTTTCTTCACACCTACAATCAATCACATTTCAACTCTCATATGATTCATCAGTACTTGTTCATTACTGAGTATACGGATATTTATGTATATATGTGACACATATTGTTTATTTTATTAAGTGTTTGACTATTCTGTGTATTTTAGATGAGACATTATGGATATTTTAAAATCAATGTAGTAATATCGAATGTAAATTAGTCAATGAGTATAATAAAGGATTTATGTATATATATATATATATATATATATATATATATATATATATATATATATATATATATATATATATATATATATTGCGCAAAACATTTTGTTTTTTTTTATTGTTGTATGTACATGGCTATACAATTCAACGAAGTTCACTTTGACTCAGAGATGCGCAATAAAAGAACAGAAACGATGCTATGAGTGAGCTAGAAAAATATCATTTTACCACAGCACATTCAACCTTGAGATACCAAGTGAACTTCGTTGGGCTATATTTATTTATTTTATGATGAAACTTCAAAAATTTTGCCTCACTTACACGTTCTGAATATTTGAAAAATGATTTTTTTAAATGTTGGTAGAAATTTCAGTATATTTTTCTCAACATTGATAAATGGTTTTTCTGAGTTAACCGTTTCATCCTATGTATTCATCTATAATTCTATACGATACGTTAAAATTCGTTGAACAATCCATTGTAATTTTTCCGATTAGTTTGAAAGCTTTTTCTTGTATTCAAACTATACACTCCATATTCAATATTGGCGTTGTTATTACCTGTACTATAATAATTTTATGAATATTGGTGTTTACTATAATAATTTTCTGAATTTTGGTGTTAATACACTTATGACATTATGAATTGAATGTGTTGATTAAAAATGTAATGAGTGATTGAGTTTTTATTTATTTTCATTATGCAGTAACCGATCTCAATATGTTTAATGTGGAGAAAAGAAATTTTTTCCGCAGCCACGTGAGAAATTAATGTCCGAATAGTAGTCCTGAAAACATATGCCAACACACAGGCATATATTATTTTTTGTAATCCCATACTGTTATTCTGATTTAATGGTATTCAGATGACAATTGAAAGAATATTGATAACGTCCCCCGTCCGTTAAGTTCATCAACGGCCGGAGGCCGTTATAGCATTTTTGTGCATATTGTTGAACTGCTCCATGACAACACGATGTTGGGATTTTTCTGTAGAATCACGAGACATATGGTTTGTTCTTTTCTTGGAATCAAAATGTAATCTTTCAACAGTTTCGAACGACCCATGGCCGATACGCAAATAACGCATTTGGTTGTTATAATCTTTGACTGCGCTTCGGACAATATTCAACCTCATCTGTTATTTGCTACATATTGGCCTTGTAGGGTTTATAACACACCTCATATATATCATCTAGAATTCGAAACATGCTTTATTTTATAGCAAAATGACACTTTGATAAAAAGCAATATTATAAGTGATCCATGCTTCCTGGGTAAAAAACAATACTACTGGAATTTTCATTTTTGAGTACAATGTAATCAATTTAAACATTATAGGTTTTCTAGTTACTTTTGTTAACTCTGAAAGTGTTGAAAAAAAGGGAAATTATAAGTGGTGGAATATAAATAGTGTATATAATGGGCGTTTTACACTGCGATTTTTATGCAACGCAAGTCCATAATTATAAGTGCGCCCGTGCAATTTCCAGGCAAGTCTGGTGACTTTTTTTTCAAGATCTTTTTGTACTCCTTCGCCTAAAAGCCAAAATACACAACATTCCAAATTACAACCTCGTAAAAACATTAACCACCTTAACGTTCGCATAACAATGCATTTCTTTAATGTTTCTCCCCCCCCCCCCGCCTTAATATTTTGAACGGATCAACTCAGAAAATTGAAACTTGGGATAATGAAAATTGACAAATGAAAATTTCAAGATGACGACTGGGCGCCATATCGAAAAAAAAATGGGAAGGTGAGTCTTGTGATACATCATTTTCAAGTTCCTGATGAATACTTTACAACCCTAGAATATGAAGTCAATATCTTCACCTACTACAAAATGCCGGAACATTTAATAATTACCTGAAAACAAACACATTAATTTCGATATTTCTAGAAATATTCGTCTCTGTCATATTGCAATCTCAAAAATAATAGTTTGTTTATTTTTTGTTCAAAAAAAATTCAGTACAACGAACATCATTGTTCAGTTCTAATATTCTCATACAGTTCCTGATTTTATAAGTAGATAGTTATCACGTGAACTATTTCCAAAATGGTCAATTGAACAAAGTTCAACAAAGGAATTGTATTTGAATATGCTGGCAACTACTGTTGATCCTCTAATCACCGAAATCGTCGAATTGAATCCTAATGAAATCGATATTATTATTCCAACAAGATGGAGCACCAACACATAACTCCAGATAAGTGAGAAACTAATTTGGATAATACTTTCTATGGTCGTTGGATTGGCCATTGAGGTACTACGGAATGGCCAGCCCGCTTGCCAGATTTGAGACCTTTAGGCTTTTTTTATGGGGCTCATTGAAGCAGAAGGTGTTCGAAACTGAATCTGCTTCCATATTGAATAAACGGCAGAGAATAATAAATATTTGTAGAAATATTGACGTTGCTGTGTTCGAAAATGGGTTGTTCTCATCTCCAAGACGTTTGAGGCAACCATATCGAGCATCTTCTGAACTGAACTCAGCTGTTTTCCTCAACTTATGAATTCAAACGTCGATGTGTGCAGGCAATTATTGAATGTTCCGTCATTTTGTAGTAGGTAAAGATATTTACTTTATTTTCTAGGGTTGTGAAGTATTCGTCAGGAGCTTCAAAATGATGTATCACAAGAACACTCTTTTCATTTAATTTTTTTTCCAGGTGGTGCCCGGTCGCCATCTTGGAATTTTCATGTGTCAATTTTACTCCAAAATATAGTATTCATGCATCAATTTCATTAATTCAAGTTTCAATTATTTCAGTTGACCCGTTCGAAAAATAAAAGGGGGGGGGGCTTTAAAGAAATGCACTACTGTATTTCCCGAAGAATGAATTCGGTAAGAAATTTCTTGCATCACACCAATAAAGTAACTCCCATAACTTGCTGGAAAGACTGTGCTCTAATTTAGGCGAGTTCTGAAATTCAACAGTAACTTCCATCAGTTCTATCACTGATGCCTCTATCTCTGTTTCTGGTTCGTCACAAACAGAGCGAGAGGCATTAGTAATGGAACTGATGGAAGTTATTGTTGAATTTCAGAAAACGCCTTTTATGCACTAAGGTTATCACACTCGTATTCTAAGTTTCACTTCCGAACCTCGTTATATCAATAATAATGGCATCTCAACACTACAAAATATATCAAATAATTATCCAAAGATATTAAAGTACTTTCAACGTGTTTTAGAAATGAAAGATCTGTTTGGGATTATTAAACTGTCAATTCAGACATTTCAATAGGAATCTGGCCGCATTCACCAGACTGAACAACTACGGAACTGTTTTTCTGCTGATACAACTGCTACCTGTCAACAAGTTCGGTTCATCTAGTAGAAGTAGCAAAAAATCCGCTACCGATACGTAGCGTAAACGTTATTTGCTCTTTCTGCTGAATGTGCCCATTGAATAGCGTTTTACCACAAACAAACTTTATTCTTCATAAACGAGGTTTTATAACTTCAATTCTCTCAGGTATATCCCTACAATAGACATGAACATTTGCCTGTAATTAATCTCTCGACATATTAGAAAAATAATTAATGGTTCGAAATTAATGCTTGGATTCCATATTTCACCTATTCACATCAAATTATGGGAGTCCAGGCCTGCTTCAACTTTGCAATTTCAAATGTACTCTCTAGGGGGCGCATCTGTACGGCCAGTTTATTCAAGAATTATTCCGTTTGGCGCTCGACTTTGTGTCAAATGGTGAATGCACGTGCATTATCCTACTATATAGTCTATATACAAAGATAGAACATCACTTGACTATCGCTGATATCACCAAGGTCATTTTCTATAAACAAGGTTACCGCCTGACCCAGCATGTTGCTTGCGCGGGTGTTACTGAGGAAAGGGGGAGGATTCAGTCACTTTCGCCAAACATTGAAAGAAAAGGTATCCAAAAAATTGAAATGACATTTATTAACGGTGTGAAAAATACTGCTGTCAACCAGTGATAGTGATGAACACGCGTTCTATCTAATAATAAAAATAGCCCTAAACACAAATCTATATAACCGAGAACTATCAAATTATTATATGAAGTGACAGAATAGATTAAAATGGACGGAAAAATATTCCTGTGTAAGCTACGAAGACACCAAGATGTGCAAATGAAACATTGATGAAACATCAGAATGAAACGTCTATGTAACATCATTTGCTGACATCTGGAGGATGTCCTGAAGGACGTTAACTAAGTACGTGATAATAGCGCGACGATTCTGATTCTTGGCTAAATGCGTAAGAGAAGAAGAGGAAGAGAGAGATTTCTTGAATTAGGAAGTGAGGTTATTACTGTTATGAAAATAAGTTTAATTTTTTTTCAAATTCTTCGAATGTGAAAATGATTTTTTCATTGAATCATCCACTTCTGTGACTTATTTGCTTAAACAAAACACAATCTGAACTCCACACCTGAAAAATATCACTATTTTTGAATTTCACTCTGTTCTTATTAACAAAACTGATTCTGAAGTGAACTTTCTGTGACAGTTTCAGCAGTTTCCGCTTCTTGTTTCGTGTCCGTGTCACATAAGAAGTAATCAGCTCATCGTTTATACACCGCGGGCATATCTGACAGAAGACAGTTTACAATCCAGCCTGCTGGACAAACAAACCTGATTTACCTATGCTAACTGTGTGTTTATGTCATATTTTAAAATCTTTTTTCTCAATAAAGGCTCAATTTTGTGCGATTGTGAAATGTGGAAGTAATAGCGGCAGGTATAATGTTTCATTCCACCAATTCCCTTCTATTTTCGACAATAGAAAAAAAGATTAATCCTCTTGCTGAAAAGATATGTGAATTGTGGATTCAGGCAACTAGAAGAGCAGATTTAACTTCTTATGAGTTGCAATGGGCAACGGTGTGTTCAAAACATTTTGTAGGAGATATTTTCAAAGAATCTAGGAAACATAGGCAACATAATTTTATATTTTTTTTCATTTCAGGCAAGCCAAGTGCACTCAAAGATGTTGAAAATATGGACTGGGTATCGAATCAATTACTTGGCTACAAAACAATTATCAATGCAGTTCAAAGTATTCAGAGATTGTATCGTAGGGGGCAGCGTGATAAAAATGAGATCGCAAATACTCCAGTTAATATGGATAAAATTGATGATGATCCTTTGTGTGAATGATCCAGCTGTTCAAAACTTGAATATTATTGATGAGCGAAATCAAACTCTGAATGATATAAATTAACCAGTTGAAGAAGTGGAACATGCACAAATTTCTGGTGAACACCTATGTCCCGATATTGATTTCGAGTTGCAGAATTGTTATCGTGAAATCCATCATCTCCGAGAAACTTTGCAGACTTGATCATTCACATTGGAAAGTTTAAAGCATAACTCATCTAAATGCCTTTTTTATACAGGATTGCCATATGAAAAGATGGTTGTGGTTTATAATTTTGTAGAGCCTTATATAACATACCCTAAATCTGTTCTTTCAAAATTATTATTTATTGAAGTACATTTTCAGTATTCTTTTCACAAGCTTCACTCCAATCCTTCTAATCCATTCAGATATAAACATATTGTATGAATCCAAACTTTTATAGCCTTTGAAGTCTTCTGTGCATGAACTCTCATATACAAAATAGTTAATAATGTCATACAACATCTCATGAAACTTCAGGAAAGTTTTTGCACAGCATTACTACAATCCCCAAATTTCAATAAATAAGGATCACATCCATCACTTCCCTTCAGTTTCTCTTTAATATCTCTTCTGGATATCCATAGACAAGGTGTTGAAATAATCACTTTTATCGGCCATTTCACATACAATTTCCTTGCAAGCAGGAAGAATAATGAATATGTATATTGCAATATATAGACATTTATATATGTCAGGTACACTAAGGATATACCCAAAATTAGGGTAAACCCGTAATTTCTTCATAATTACGATCATAATCTCATTAAATTACCATTTTTGCCTATGGAAGTACGGTTTGTTTGTCCAGCAGGCTGATTGACAGTTGTCTTGTGACGTCACATGCCCGAGGTCTATTTTTACAAGACAAGTGATTGAAGTGATATAATAGTTCATAACCTACAATATTAATAAGTGTAACTAGCTTTTTTATTCGAACAATGGCAGGGCTTATCGCTGGCCAGCGTACTTTCATCAAGAAACTTTTTCCTGTTGTGAGTAGGAGATTCGTTTCAACCTCCAAAAAAAGTAATGACACCGTTTCGGTAGAAGTTAGTAGAACTCAAGTTAAACCTGCAGTTAATAAAAACTGGATGAGCTATGGCTACAATTTTGAGTCCGAAGAAGCCGATAAAAATGCTATGCATTCGATTATGTTCGTGTCCGTTACCTTATGTTTAGTTGTTGGTGGATTCTTCATGGCGTATATGCCAGATTTCAACCTCAAGGATTGGGCACAGCGGGAAGCCTTCCTGGAGTTACGAAGAAGGGAAGAAAATAATTTGCCCCTTATTGATCCGAATTTAATAGATCCTGCAAAAATTGAGCTTCCTTCAGATGAAGAACTAGGAGATACAGAGATTATCATTTAATTCATTGTATATTTAATTATAAGTTGAAAATATAATATCCAAATACAATGTTCAATCTGTAAATTATCTCAAAACTTTGTAGATATTGTAAATGAAGACTTCTCTATGTCACTATGTTATGAATGAACCAAAACAGACTAACAGTCGATTGCACCGACTTTTTCCTATGAGACCACTAATAATATGGTGCAATCGCTGCAGCGCGTTAAAATGACCTTCAATGGCCCGTTAGCATAATGCTCACATAAGAGAAAGTCGGTGCAATCGGCTGTAACAGTATTAATAATTATGGAAAAGGGCGATTCTCAAGACGAGTAGCAGTATTCTCAACTATTAACTTTATAAACATTGAAATTGGAACCTCTGGTGTGAAAGTAAAAATATATTGTAGGAAACATCACCAAACTGATACTGTATCAGTTTTCTTCTGAAGATGCTAACCTTATTAGCGAAATGCAGGTGGAGTGCAGATAATATCAGTGTGGTGTTAGGGTAATTGATCTCTACAAAAAGGTCGAGTAACTGCTACACTGTTCCTCGCTGAGTGGTATTGGTTTGAACTTCCATTGTCAATAATAGTTTACTCTAAAAAAACAGTCAAAAAACTTTTCAGATTTAACAAAATGTAAACTAAAATTGAAAGATTTGAAATGCACTTGGTACAATAAGAATACATATATTTTAAAACGAAAAAAGAGCGAGTATAAATGATTTGCAAAGCAATATTGAGAATGAAAATTTGTCATAAATATTCAAATGAATTTTGGTCAAAGCATACAATTTAGAAATTGATTAAATGAAAAAGAGCAAAGAACCAAATAATATTTGAATAAATATAGAATATGTAAAATGAATTTTTTAATATGTTCAAGTTATATTTGATTTCACTAATTTTACATTTTTGTATATCTATTTCAAGCCACAATACAATCCTGGATTGCAGAGGACGGCCTCCTAGAACCTATACTTATTTTATATTTATTTTAATACTACTTTCATTGCATGCTTTTCTCTTTTGCTCTCATTTCCAGTTTATTAGCTTCATTCTTCGACCAAAAGGGGCATGCCTCTTGGTACTGATAGTTCATACCCACACCATTTAAAAAAAAATTAGACCAACTATGCAGCAATATAAGAGGAGCAGGGAGTAGAAACTGCAATTTTGCCTAAATAGTTCCCAGCTTTAACATATTTCTGGGCAATAAAGGGGCATGCCTCTTGGTACTGATAGTTCATACCCACACCATTTAAAAAAAAATTAGACCAACTATGCAGCAATATAAGAGGAGCAGGGAGTAGAAACTGCAATTTTGCCTAAATAGTTCCCAGCTTTAACATATTTCTGGGCAATAAAGGGGCATGCCTCTTGGTACTGATAGTTCATACCCACACCATTTAAAAAAAAATTAGACCAACTATGCAGCAATATAAGAGGAGCAGGGAGTAGAAACTGCAATTTTGCCTAAATAGTTCCCAGCTTTAACATATTTCTGGGCAATTGGACTCAAAACTCGAACCATAGAACTCTGCGAGTTCCGTAGACAAAGTTAAATCAAATATTCAAAAAATGAACAATTTGTTCAGGCCAGCCTCAACTCACCTACACTGTAGGTTGACGGACTAACACCTATTAGATAACAACTACTCCCCTAGCTAATACCACGAAGGGCATTGGATTACATCCAACAGGTGTTAGTGCGGGATTCTTCACAGAAGAAATTCCACATATGCTCTTGGCGATACAACTACCAGAATTGATTTTCAATTATTGGGACGGGACACACTTGCAGACCGGTTTCGGGCTATTTGGCCTCTCGTCAGTGCAAGGCAGTGCCATCATCAACATAAGTCGATGACTTCCCATAATTAAAAATCATATTCGAGTAGAGTATCTTCCCTAGACCTAGGCTCTGATACAAACAACTAGCAAAATAGCCGTGGCACTGCCTTGCACTGACGAGAGGCCAAATAGCCCGAAACCGGTCTGCAAGTGTGTCCCGTCCCAATAATTGAAAATCAATTCTGGTAGTTGTATCGCCAAGAGCATATGTGGAATTTCTTCTGTGAATAATCCCGCACTAACACCTGTTGGATGTAATCCAATGCCCTTCGTGGTATTAGCCAGGGGAGTAGTTGTTTTCTAATAGGTGTTAGTCCGTCAACCAACAGTGTAGGTGAGTTGAGGCTGGCCTGAACAAAATTGTTCATTTTTTGAAAATTTGATTTAAAGCCAATCTTCAAGCATACCCATGAATATTTGTTTTATTCGGATTTTCCTTGTACAAGGAATTGGGACCATGCGGATATGCTCTTGGTTAGTACCTAGTCTACGGGCAGATGGCGCAGCAACGGATATTTTGCTAGTTGTTTGTATCAGCCTAGGTCTAGGGAAGATACTCTACTCGTGACCACTACTCCGTGTTCTAGAATTTGTAGTTTGCGAACTTGGCAAGCCAAGCTCGCTTCGAGAGAGAGCGTTATGTTCCATTTTCTTTAATGCCGGCTAACTCGTGGGTTCGGTGTCTAATTCTAGTACAGCGCAGTGTCGATACGACCAGAGCCACCGATCGCCTCCCGAAGGGAAACCGATGGAGGGTCGCTTCTCCGGGTAGGAAACTACCTGGAGGAACACAAAATACGTCCCTAAAACTCGTAACAAGATTCGGGGTAGAAGAAGACCTACTCGGCAAAGTGACGACGTTATCGTTAGCCCTAAAAAATAGCTAAGTTTCGAATCGCGGTTACGACTGGCCACCACGATGGCGCTAGGCCGGACCAGAAGTGCCCTATCGATCCCTGAAGCCCTATACGACACACTTCGCGACTTTACCTGCCTGCCCTGCTCGCGAGAACCCGTGTCCAGCTCTCCGGGCGCTGGAGGTGGCGTTTTTAGCCGCGAACCCTCAGTGCAATGAATTCCGTCACGGAAGAGAACTCCTGAGAATTACGGTAGGCATCCAATCCTCGAGAAACCCTGTTTTATGAGGGTGGTTCGACGACGGTTTCCGGCGGTTCCTCATCGTAGCCGCTGCCCAGACTCAGACAGCCGTGTAGTTCCGAAAAGCTCTTGGAAACTACGAGGATGGCTTCTTCTTCTTTGCTTCTGCCCTGCGAGCGGGCCGTAGATTATACGAATTCAAATTGTAGGAAACTCTCGAGGAGAGACAGGAACGAATTTATTTAACAGCAAACTGGATCTATGCGAGCCGAAGCTGCACACTGGAACGTTTGTTCTTTTTAGGCTCAGAACGAGAGCTACGAATTCATTATTGGAAGCAATTTGTGCTTCCAACTTCGGCAGTGGCAATTTGTCAAGGAAACTTTACAATTTCAAAAGATCTCCAGCTGATCGTATATATATTTCTATTCTGGTATGAGAACGATAGAAGGCGTTCTCAATAATATTCGACTTGAACTCTTCTGTTCAACTTCTAGAATAATTGCCTAAAAGAGAAAATGAGCACTACGCTCGATTCATTCGCTATCCTAATACTGAAAATAATAATCTTGTAGTCTCCAAGAGACGCTCTGAGTACTTTGCTACTGAAGCTCTGTTAGCTCGGATGCGAATGCTGCCGAGGCGAGAAATCGCCGCGCTTAAATAACCGCTCGCACGCGCCGATTGGCGGAGCGGGCGAAAGTGGGCGGAACCCTAAAGTTATTTGCGTTTCGCGTTGAATTTATCAATTATTTCAAGTTAAATCATGCATGATATGTTATTATTGTTACTAATGATTTGCTGAATTCTGAAAAAAATGAATCAAGAATCACAAAGATTACCAACTTTCTATCAAATCAACAAAGAAATCATTGAAATCTAGCGCCAACAACTTATTCGAACTCTGCAGATACTTGCCATTGAGAAACAAAGACCGAATAATTTGCTTGTGTTTTTGAATAGAACTTCAAAATCCCTTTTCAACATCAGCTTTATGGAAAATCTACTTCTACTAAAATATAAATTTAAGCACAGCTGGTATGTTTGAACTTTAACTTCAAAGAAAGCATGCTGTGCATTCTGTGCGTTCGATTTCAGGTTACTATGAAATATATTACTTTCAAAACTATAATTCATTCTACTGGGATATAAAATTAAACGCTTAGTAACGTATATGCGCCAATTTTTCATATTTTTCGAGTTAAAAAAAGACTAGTTGCTTTGAGATTTTCTAGAAAATTCAAGTTGAAGTGAAAACTTCTCGCTGACGGTTGCGTTCCCCACCCCATACCATAGGTATCACATACAGAGGCAGAGAATGCCACAATTAGCTCGAGAGAAACATATTGTTTGCCAAAGACGTGTATGTATATATATATATATATATATATATATATATATATATATATATATATATCAGCTGGAAAAGAAATATATGCGTCAACCCTGGTTTTCCTGTCTTTTCGGGGCCATACCTCCGAAAAGTAGTTGAGAGCCCCAAAAATTTCATTTGAATTTTTTGTTCAGGAAGGCAAAATATATATATATATATATATATATATGTGTGTGTGCTCTGATAGGTTTTCGCGGTCGGATATATAATTACTGGTACATCTGGTTGAACTGCGTCTGGACTCGTTCTTCTGTCGACGTTTCGGCTCTCACTTCGGAGCCATTACCAAGACTGTTTTGCGACTTGGTGCCGAGGTCTGAATGTCCCTTACTCTCATCTTGACAAAGTCTTCACTTCAGTTTGCTGACCAGTTAAGAACAAAACTGAAAATATTTGGGTGAATAGCAGAACAGAAGTTTTTTCACTATTTCGATAATGTTCATTATCATCTTCAGGGAAAAGCTACGAAGGTTGTTATTTAAGTTTTTACATCAAATCATGAGTAAAATGTGACTCACTGTATTTGAGGACAGTCGTATTCAATTTGTAACTCCTTTTCTGCGCGTTAAACAAGATCTAGCGCCCTCTATCGGTACGGACGGTACCTCGAGCGTAAGCTCGTACTTTATAGTGTCACCAAGCTCCACTACTCTGGCTAGCTGCAGTGAAGAAACGGTGACCCAAGGGACTGCGTGGTCTAGACAAAATCAGTGGCCAGATTTTACTTGACCTTATTGCTGGGTTCATATCCTGTTTACCGACTCATAATATATCCACAGTTCTACGGGCGTAGACAGATTTTGGTTTCAGGGGGGGGTCAAGAAAATAAAGAGATCAAAAGTACATAAAATAACCCTTATATTCATAAGAAAATTGAGAATTGGGGAAATCCATTTTTGAGCAGTGGTACAGTATAGACCATATACCTAATAAACTTCTCTATAGACTATAAAAAAATAACGTTCTCTTATAATCGCATTACAAAATTAATCTTCTATTTTTCTTTTTAAATATATCCACTACTCGACTTGGGTCAATTTCTATCATATAGTGAATGTTCATGATGAGAGCCAAGCCGTTCAGTCTGTTTTCACTCATTGTGTTCCTCAAGTAGTTTTGCATTTTGTATATTTGCAACAATGTGTAAATATTTGGATATAGTCTGTCTTTTGTTTTAATTTTATGAATGTTTATCTTAACTTTTGGGGGGGGGGGGGGGGGTTTAAACCCCCAGAATCCTCCCCCTGGCTACGCCCGTGCACAGTTCTAGATATTATGAATGAAACACCAATCATATTCTAATTATATATTATTATTCTTTGAGCGAAGTACACACTAATATAAACAAGCGGCAAAGGGGCGTGCAACGAAGTTAGTAAAGCAAATCGGTGGGGGTTGGATCTACGGAATCACGCTGGGGCGGCGGTGACTGAAACATGCACCGACAACGTTAACCAAGCTTATCAGACGGGGGTAGGTAAGCTATTCACTCGACTATTTTGCTCAACTCTTGTCTATGGTTCAGTTCACAACGAGACAGGTATAGCAAGCCCAAGTGGTACGAACCACAAAGGACCGGAAGGAAGAAGAAAAAGACCGTAGGCCAATATGTGATAAGAATCACAAAGGACCAGAAAGTAGAGGAAAGGAATAGACAGCATTACTTGAGGTGGCAGCAAACACTTTTCACTTCTCTACCTTCGGTTGACAGCGGTCTGGTCTACTAGTAGTGGTCACTCCTTGTTTACTACAACTTGGATAGGACTAACCTCAAATACGCAGTCAGATTTTACTTACGATTAGATGTGAAAACATAAAATGAATGAAGTGAGCGAAGAATCACCAACAAGACGAGTTGCCTTTCTCTGAATGGAATCGAATTGTTCGACGATTTAACTTCCATTTCGAACTAATTTTCAAGAACTATCAGACGAATATCTGTCCATTCCATCCTGGCCAACTCCTCCCCTTACAAAATGACTGAGCAAGACAAAGTGAAGACTTCAGTTGAGAGAGAGTTCAGTTCAGTGACCTAAATGGTATTCATGGACGTTGATTATATTCTTGAGCATGGGAACGAGAAATGTTTCAATACAATAACTTTAATTGAAAATAGGCCACTATTTCAATACAGCAGAACTTCACTTGGTTATTTGTAAATTTGGGTTCAATCTGATTGGATCGGAAAAACAATTATAGAAGAGGATTTCAATAGAAAGTAAGATATCCATGAATCAAATATATAATCAGAAAATAACATAACAATAATAGAGAGCTATATATACTATAATATATATTATACAAAATGCTTTCAATATGGGATACAGGAAGATTTAATCTTATCGGATATTCTGTATTATTTGAAATTCTCCTCTTCTCGCCATTTCTTCTTTGAAATCTCAAGATGGAACGACCTCAGTCTGGTTGTTCTTTGTGACCAATTGAAGCAGGCTACCACTTTCAGGACGTTTTTCTCCGGAAACCCAATCCAAAAACAACCTTCAAAATAAAGAAAAAAATTATTTTAACAAATGCGGTAACATCTTGAAAAGAATATCTATAGTGAATTGGGAGGTGTTTTCGGGCGTCTGAGCCGTGATC
Organism: Zygogramma bicolorata; assembly: GCA_032362365.1. Taxonomy (NCBI): domain Eukaryota; kingdom Metazoa; phylum Arthropoda; class Insecta; order Coleoptera; family Chrysomelidae; genus Zygogramma; species Zygogramma bicolorata. The sequence continues at coordinate 1,153,011 of JAVJAQ010001076.1, read as the reverse complement.
TGCAGGTTTTTGGGCCTGAGTTTTCCTCTGCATCTGCAGCAGGACATTCTGAAAAGCCGAGGCGGCAATGGTCGAAGTTGCCTTCTCTGCTGCGAGGCTTTGATTGATGATCATAAAAATTATACTTGGAAAAAAAACAAATAGAACAATTTTTTGTCGAATTACCATTTGGACCAGTTCAATTATTTGGAGTTCATTGATTCAAAATCAATGTATTGACAAATTTGGGATAGAGCAAGTGGAATTTCCCAAGCCATTGAATACAAATTTTGAGTATTTCATTTATTATTCAGTTTTCACATCTGAGATTTCTGCTACGTCGACTTTATTCCTGGATGTACTGCTGCCCGTACATAAATTTCAAAAAAAGTAGGTAAGCAAAACAAACAATAGACACACCCTCAAATATAATCATGTGGTATTGGTTCACAACTCCATTATCTATATGATTAAATCTATATATAATCTGGATCAAAACAATAAATGACGAATAATGGAATTAAATGGTATAATGAAACAATCATATATATAAATGTCAAAACTTTGAAAACGAATGAGCAGAAGTTAATCGAAAAGCAATAATAAGAATAAATACTCCTTCACTGGAAAGTTCTTGATTTTTTCATGATAGAGCTTTAAAAATGTAGTTTTTTCTATTATCGAATGATAATTCGAGCAGAAACCTTTTTTATAATACAAGTGATTTTCAAATGGAAGATTATTCAAGATATGAGCTACTTTCAATGGAAAGAAATTGAAATAAACTTCTTCAGCAAATATTTCAACTCCGTAGCCTCGGGAGTGTATGGGTAGGCACGTCGGCCTATCAAACAGGAGACTGGGGTTCTATCCCCCGCCGGAACCGTGCTTGGAGTACACATCTTCCAAGCTAAGTTCTCGTTAATTCATTGCTCGCCCAAGTTTCGACTTCTGAGGGTTGAAGTTCGTCAGCTGGTTAACGGAAACGAACAATTTTAGAACTTGCTACAATATTCATTGCAGTTTTTCATTCAATATTCATTCCACTGAATTTTTGTTCTTTCTTTTTTATGACTACGATATGCTCTCATTTTCATTTCGATACTTTTTTTTCTTCGATATTCAGTCATATATTCAAGTCGAATTACTTATGGTTCTTGGAAAGTACTGCTACTGGACCCACTAGAATATAAAGGAAAATAACTTTGTTTTGAAACTGGTGCAGATGGTAAACCTCCAAGAGGCAACGCCATCTGCTGGGAGACGACCAAAGTCTCAAACTCTCACTGCCCAAGACAGAGGACACCTCGTACGGTGAAGCCGCAACAAATAGCCCGGCGCGATCGAGAATCGACTTCGGTCAACTAGCAGAAAGCTGCATTCCTTATTATAAATCAGAATTTCTATGTTAGAAATGATTGCATTCACAAATCCAATGCTATAGACAGTTGTTTCGACCTACCTATTTCATCAGTGACACTTGGCTGGACTGTGAACACAAGTTCGAGATGTTTGTGTTCATAGTCCAGCCAAGTGTCACTGGTGAGACCTGGTAGGTCGAAACTGCTGTCTGGCATTGGATTTGTGAATGCAATCATTTCGAACATAGAAATTCTGACCTTCGTTTTGGCAATATTTTGTGGACGCTTCATCATGATAATATAAACATAGTTATCCATGTCAGGTATTCTAACATGCTCTGTGTTCACTAAAGGAAGGATTGAGATATGCCAAAACACATCTAGTATTTTCATACAAAAGTATACAGAGAATCATATTACTGAGGATACAAAAAGATACGAAATTCACAGCAAACAAATTCAAAACAATCAGTATGAATCGACGAAAAAAATTTTTATTTTCATTAGGCACAATAACCGTGACTGATAACCAGAATACTTCATTGTTTACTCAGAAGGAAAAGCCACATTCTGTGGAGATTGGTTGTTGAAGCTTCAGCTGATTCGCGCAACAGGGAGTCCGGAAATGTGGCCTCCTCGAATCTTTCAAAAGTAACAATACAAAAAATTGGTATCTTATTCAGGTTTGTGATAAACTCAGCTTGAATTATTTACCAACACATAAATCATTGTTGTCAGGATAAAAAACTACTAGATTCATGACAATATTGTACTTTTCTGTATCGTGTCAGAAATGTTAAAAATTATTTCAAAACTGATGGAGGTATTCCCAAGGCTCATGCTCAATGTATTTTGTGCTTCAAAAATGGTTATTTCGTTTTATATCAGGCTATTATCCTATTATCAGCCTAGAGATATAAAAAGTATGGCTTCGATTCCTATCATCTAGGAATGTCGATTGAAGTTTGTGCTCAGGAATTCAATGTTTTCATTGTATAACTGCTGCAACTATCGAGCACTCAGTATATATCCATATAGCCCTTCATTTCTAGAAAGTACTCTTGAAAGGTAATCTACAAATAAAATACCCTATAGGGTGTTCCATTTGGAAATTAGAGAAAACATTGTATTCGAGTTGTTTCTGAAACAATCCTGCTGAGGAGGTAAGTTGTGAATGAATCAGGACAAATGAATGCCATTGAGCGCTTATTCATAGTGTGGAAAAGTGTTTTTTGTGACTGGATATATTAAACCTTCACATTCTTCAACAATAAAATCGTAGGCGAAGACGACTTCTTCAAAAATTCCATCTTTCTCTTCTGAATTGATAGAAGTTCATTGCAGCCAGGGGCTGATTTCCGCAGAAAACTTAGTATCTGTCGAGATTTTGGTAGTGTTCATTACCTTCTCCAAGACTACTATAGAAAAGTCAATTATAGTTATCCCAAAGAAAAAAAAACATTACCGAAAGCTCGACAGATAACAAAAAGCTTTTGGACCCTTTTTTACTGCAACCTCACTGTATCAGCACCGAATTCCGAATCCTTTACCCGAAAACTGGTCATACATCATTGATCGATCATGTCCCTCGTCGCTCTCTGAAGATATCCTGTCTGTTCAGATATGATGTAGGAATGAATATGTACACGGATTTTTGTTTTAGCAAGATTGGCTCTCCGGGATTGTTATCCGTTGATTCTAGATTTCTTCTGTACTGTTCCACGTTCAACTTCCATTCTGAAGTAATTTTCAAGAATTGTAAAACAAATATATGTCAATACTGTCCCAATCCATCACTTCCCATACTAAATAGCAAAACAAGACACATCATTGACAGCAATTGTCTGTTCTGCATTGAAGACACAGGTGTTTATAATACTTCTTTATGAATTTTTTATCATAATACTGTCCGTTCTCCCTTACGACAAAACTGGTCATACATCACTGATCGATCATGTTTCCCATCGCTCTTTGAAGATATCCTACCCGTTCATGTGTGATGTAGAAATGAATGTTTTGACGGATTTTCATTCATGTAAGATTGGTTATGCGGGATATTTATCCGGTGATGCTACGTTCCTTCTGTACAGAAATCGTTGTTTTCTCCACGTTTCGGCTCCCACGTTAAGACTTCTGCGTGACCTGACGCTGAGCCTCATCCTTAAAATTACACTGGGAAGTCATGCAAAACCTGTATTAAAAGCCAAATATATTGAAATACAAGAGCCTGACAAAACGAGAGTAAACAAGTTGAAAAAGTAACATCAAAAACTTCAAAACTTTCGAAAAAAAAAAATAGATTGAGAATCACTTCAAGTTGCTTATTATCTATTCCTCAGGCTTTATTATTTTGTTTACAAATTTTAATCAAACTTCACGCTTTCCACAAAAAATACCCAAGGTTCTAATCATTTAATTTTATAATAGGTTTCAAAATAATTTATCAGTTTGAACAGTGGAAGAGCGAACCACCACCATTTATATTAATATGAAGTGCTATCTCAGGGCTTTGGGTAACTCGAACTCATGGATTCGACTGCTTTAATTGGGACATTCATAGAAAAGATACCCGTCTTTGTCAAACAGATGATTCGATTCTTTGGTATAATGGCTTTTTCCAATCACAACTATTAAAGTTCATCTAGGCGACTACTATATACCATTAACGATAATCATCTGTGGATCAAATCCAGAAAGGTTCGAAATAGAACACTTCTATTGTGAAGCTTGGATTCGAATATAACAGGGAAAAGCAAGCGCAATTACCCGAGGATAATATATTTATAAAAGAAACCTGCTCGGTTTGAGAACGAATTTAGCATTTGAAAGGTTAACTATTCAAACCTTTCTATACACCGCGGGCATATCTGACAGACGACAGTAAATTACAGTTGTCAATCCAGCCTGCTGGACATACAAACTTGATTTACCTATGCTGAGTGTGTGTTTATGTCATATTTTAAAATCTTTTTTCTCAATAAAGGCTCAATTTTGTGCGATTGTGAAATGTGGAAGTAATAGCGGCAGACATAATGTTTCATTCCATCGATTCCCTTCTATTTTCGACAATAGAAAAAAGATCAATCCTCTTGCTGAAAAGCGATTTGAATTGTGGATTCAGGCAACTAGAAGAGCAGATTTAACTTCTTATAAGTTGAAATGGGCAACGGTGTGTTCAAAACATTTTGTAAGAGATATTTTCAAAGAATCTAGGAAACATAATTTCATTTTATTTTTTAATTTCAGACAAGCCAAGTGCACTCAAAGATGTTGACAATATAGACTGGGTACCGAATCAATTACTTGGCTACAAAACAAATATCAATGCAGTTCAAAGCATTCAGAGATTGTATCGTAGGGAGCAGCATGATAAAAATGACATCGCAAATATTCCAGTTGATATGGATAAAATTGATGATTCTTTGTGTGAATGATCCAGCTGTTCAAAACTTGAATATTATTGATGAGCAAAATCAAACTCTGAATGATATAAATTAACCAGTTGAAGAAGTGAAACATGCACAAAACTCTGGTGAACACCTATGTCCCGATATTGATTTCGAGTTGCAGAATTGTTATCGTGAAATCCATCATCTCCGGGAAACTTTGTAGACCTAATCATTCCCATTGGGAAGTTTAAAGCATAACTCATCTAAATGCCTTTTTTTATACAGGATTACCATATGAAAGGATGGTTGTGGTTCACGATTTTGTAGAGCCTTATATAACATATCCTGAATCTCTTCTTTCAAAATTATTATTTATTAAAGTACATTTTCAGTATTTATTTCACAAGCTTCATTCCAATCCTTCTAATCCATTAAGATATAAACATATTGTATGAATCCAAACTTTTATAGGTTTGAAGTCTTCTGTGCATGCACTCTCATATACAAAATAGTTTATAATGTCGTACAACATGTCACTTTTGGAAAGTATTTCACAGCATTAGGTACTAAAATCCCCAAATTTCAATAAATAAGGATCACATCCCTTACTTTCTTTCAGTTTTTCTAAATATCTCTTCTGGATATCCATAGACAAGGTGTTGAAATAATCACTTTTATCAGCCATTTCACATACAATTTTCTTGCAAGCAGGAAGAATAATAAATATGGATTGCGAAATTTATACATTTATATATGTCAGGTACACTAAGGGTATACCCAAAATTAGGGTAAACCCGTAATTTCTTCATAATTACGATAATAATCTCATTAAATTATCATTGTTGCTTATGGAAGTAGGGTTTGTTTGTCCAGCAGGCTGATTGACAGTTGTCTTGTGACGTCACATGCCCGCGGTGTATAGGCAACCAGCAGTCCAGGCGGCGATATTAAGGATAGACAGATTTTCACGAGAACTATTTCATCTCGCTACAAATTTGTGAACAAAACATAAAAGGTAGTAACCTCAGAATTCGTTTTATTTGTAGTAGCAACTTGAAACACGAGGGAACGACAAATACTACAAAAAAACGTTATTGAGACATGTGGCCTAGAAAAACCAGCTCACCAGTTAAATAAAAACTCAGCCGTTTCATTTCAGTACGGAAATAATTTTAAAATATACCAGGTGGCTCATTTTCAAATCACGTGAACTCTCATGTCAAGAGAAAGTAGAGTATCTCTATTGTGGAAGCAAAAGCAATCCAAAATAAAGAAATATAATCGATTTGTGAACAAACTACAATATCTGAAATTTCATTTTTCTTGAAATACTGATATCCCAAATAACACACGACGTCCTGAAGACGAACCATTTATGCCCCAGTTACGTTGATACGTCCCAGGACGTATGGGAGTCATTCGAAGAACGCACCTTTCCAGATGTTCCATGTATGTACTATATAGAAGTCGCATGTAGGTACATACATGGTCCCGTTCCAGTCGGAATGTAATGAAAACGTACATGCTTGGAAGTACTATGTAAGTGTCCCTGATACGTTCACAGTAACTCCTCTTCAGGTACGTACATTTCGGAATGAGTTAGGGACATGCCAATGACGTACTTTTTTGATAATTCCATGTGGACCTACTTAGACGTATCATTGACATATATGTTTGGAAGGATTATGCAGGTACTGTTTGGACCTTCCAGGAGCGTACATATTGGGTCCCTTTCAGATTCGTATCTTTTTAAAACGTTTGAGGGCCATAGCGATGACGTACATTTTTGGGAATCGTATGTATTTGGACGTCTCATTGACGTTCGCCAAGAAACCCACTTTCTACATTGTAGCTGTTTCCCCTGGAGTCCAGTGTGGACAAAAAAGTACGAGCTAGAAATGTCCCACGTACGTACATTACATTATCAGATAGGCCCAACGCGTTCCCAAGTAGCACATCGTATTGGCTGAACCTCGAATTCAGATTGGCCAATATAGATACAACGTAAGTGAAAGAATTGATAATATATGGATTTGATAACTTATTACCAATATCAGAAATACCATATCAGATGATAATGAATAATCTCAGTCTAACAACATAGAGATTTTAATACTGTCTGCATTTATTGTATATACCCAATTTTCAACATCCAATTCCAATATATATTCGACATTGTTTGGGAGCGTAGATTAAAATATTGAATTGTCACATTAGGTGGAATATTGGCATAATACTGCAATATAGATATGCGATTTCTTATATTACTTGAATATTGTTTTCTCAGTAAAATGGAAATATTCAAATTGTCATTTTCGAATAACAACTGAAAGGGGTATTGGGATTTTGAGAGTGATCACTTAGTGTATTCAAACATATATCAATATATTGGTAATGCAATATTTATGATGAATTATTCCTAAAAAATTTGGAAAAATTGAAAAATCGACAGGTGGTGAATTTAAATACCAGAAAATTACGTCCAGAATCTTTTGCACTGCAAGTTTGATATTTCTGACCGCTATCACATGAGACAGTGATCGTTCAGTGTTTTTTGAAATATATATTTTCATTGTTACTGAACTTTTAAATTTTAATATTTTCTCGAACAAAACTAACTTGAAGTCATCACATCTATAGCACCCAACTCCTTAAAAACAAGTCTCTCCGTGCCGTAGGTAGAGCGTAGAAGTGATCGACAATGATATCTTCACATTAAAGGTAGAGAGTTCAAGCCCCGCAGCACCCAGGTCTTTTTTCCAGGTTAGTATTCGATTAGATGGTTAGTACACGTGAATGAGTAAAATTTCCAACTTGACTATTTGGTAAAAATGAAATGAATAATCCCGAATATGAAAACTAAGATTCATTCAGTGATCAATTGAATATACCTCATTCATTCTAGTCAAAACGATATATCATCACATTGTTTTCGAATATTGATCTGATATCGCCGAATGTTCGAATTTTTTTGTGGACAACATTTATATCTACAATATGAGGTTAATATTCCCGTAATATTGAATCAATATTAGTCTAATATGTTTGTGCTACTTGGGATACCGCATAGAGAATGGAAAATGTACGTTTTCGGAATGTCCCAAACAGTTCCCCTTTCTGTACATTTCAGGTCCTGTGTGGACTAAAAAAGTACGTATCTGGGATTACCGACTATGCAGAAACGGTAAGTCTTAGGAAGGTCTCATGTACGTCTGTCGGAGACTAAAGTCCAATGGACGTACTTGTGCTATTTGGGATGGTAAGACCCGAATGCTTTCTACTCACTGTGCGACGTATTCAAGGGAAGTCCAAGTTGAAAAATCCGCTTTCGGCATCCATTTTCTGTTCATTGGAGTGTCCAGTGTGATGGGCAGGATAGCAACTGCAATAGAACCCTCTGGAAGACCACTATCTTTCGATGCCAAAGATTTCGTGAGATGATGAACTGCAGCTTTTGCCATACCGTATCCTATCATACCTGCAAGAACAAAATGGTATTTTTCAAAAATGTAATAAGTTAAACGATCAGTTTATTTACTAGATGAATAGTTTGTCGTTTTTATTTCTAGAAGTACCTTTTTGTGGAACTTTATGGAACAGGATAGAACATGATATTTACTTTGGCCTGTCATCATTATGCTATTTCAACCCTTCAAAATCGGAACCAGGGTAGCAGTTTTGATTTCTAGAGCAACAAAGCACAAAATGGCAAACCCATGTTGATCATGACATTTTTGAGTCATCGCTTGTTGATTGTGTATTTGAACATGAGTTTGTTGATTCAACAAGAAATAACAGAGAAAAAATGTTACGAAATAAGTTGAGGTAGCCGTTCTATTCAGTGGATTCAACCAAGTTGGTTTCTATTAGGAAGATATCTCTAAGAAAACAGCATATGGCAGCCGTGTGATGAAAAGTAACCATCGACCAGTAGGGTAGTCCATCCACTATGCCAGCCACACAAATTACTCTTCTCCTAAGTACACACAAACTCAAACGTGTAAATTTAAAATCCTTCGGAGAAAAATTAATACCTACTTATATCAGCCACAAATTGTCAAACATTTTTGACGATGTGTATCTTATTTCGCAGGAAAGATGACAGAAATATATTTCCAATATTTCTAATGTTCTATCAGTCCATTCCGGTTGAAGAAAAATAAATTGATGTCTATGTTTTCAGTGGTTGTTGCAACCTCAATATGATGATGAAACCTCAATTAATTTTCAATATATCGGCGGAGTCGTCTTGTTGACGACGAAAGCAGATTTAATATAATCAAGAGTAAAATATGAAACTTCCAGAAATTACCATTTCGCAAGGTAGTATGCAGGTATGAATGCATGCATGCACTCAGACAATTATTTGAAATTAAAAAGGACAATGAAATTGACCACAACGTTTCAATGGAAAAACCATGGCTAACCATTTACATCAACGCCCAACAGTTTGAAGAATAAATCTTCAGGGTCAATAAGTGAGGAAATTACACTTGAACACGTAGAATGTTACAATTCAGGGGAAAGCACATTGCACAGATTAAAAGTCGTCTATGACGTAAGTGGTAACACATCATTAGTTATGCATTTCAGGTGTTGTTATTTAATATAACGTTGAATAAATACGGCTTTCAATTGAGGGTGAAATACCATCATGTCGACTTCTGGTTACATCCTTTCTTTCCCTGCATCTTTTCTTTCCCTGTCTAATTCAACAATTTAAAGAAGTAATGGCGAATACTTATTCCCGAATGAAATATGCCGGCAGTGAAATGCATCTCTATTTGAATTTTCAGGCGAGATGTACTCAAGTTTATCTTCATGTGAAAAGTGCATGAAATGTTTTACACGGCAACAGCTTCGGATTCAAGGATGGCATCTGCTTAGGAATCACTTATACGGCAGAAAAGATAATCAAGAGCCAAAAATGTTGGTGTTATGTTGCTTATCAATCCTTCCTGAACGTCGGATGTACCCAACCATTCCTTAAGAAATATTTCAGATCAGGCAAATCGCCACGCCAAGGCTCTTGATATCGCTAGCGTTTGATACAGCAACAAATGCATATCATCAGCCTCAGCTGTGAACCTGCAAAGTACATTCAACAAATTTTAGAGAAGACGCCAGAAACACAACACGAAAACAATTAGGTTCTCATAATTTTGGTGATATAGTCATTTTCATAAACGGTTTTAATGATTATTTGGGAAGTATGGAATCATCACCTTTCCATATCTAGATGATCCCAATATATTCAAAGTTTCGGATGAAGTTGATCAGTTTTCTGGTGGCTAGTTTTTTATGTCTGAAGGTAACAGTTTCAACCCTCAATTCTCACTACCTGATCTGAGCATTTTACTGAAGTTGAACCTTGGTGGTCAACTTTATGACCTGTTCAGCTTTCTTTGGTAGTAAACTAATTAATCTTTTCGCTTGCCTCCGCTCTTTTATGTGAGTTTTTGAGAGCCCGCATGAAGGTTCCGGCTCAGAGAAAAAGGTGTGAGTGACTCCTTCCTCTGCGAGGATATTACCTTTGATTCCCTTGTACCCTCCTACACACATGAAGTTTTTTCTCCCAAGTCAGCTCATACTCACAGATATGAGCATGTGATGCTGCTAGGCTCTCCGACAGGATATTGATACCTGTGCGCAGGTGCCTCTGCTAAGACATTTCTGCGTACGGGCTTCTATAGCATGAATTTCTGCTAGGAAGATGTTAGGGGTGGCTCAAAGGGCTTCAATAGCCCTGTTATATAAATCACTTTGTTGATCTTGGAATCACGAGTTTGCCATGTTAAACTCATTCTACACAAAACATTCACCAACCCAACAACCTCATCCCTATCCAAAATAACTCAATAACTTTTTCAACATGCTCACCTGGTGTTCCTTCCAAAGCAGCCTTTGCACCTGTGAGTTGGACAATTCCACCATCTTTCAAATGTTTGGCAGCTATGCTGGCGGTAATAAGTGAAGTGCATACACTTTGTTGCCACATCAGCTCGGCATTCTTCACCAGATCTGAAAGAACGAAACAAAAATTTGTTCATAATCGAATATTCAAAGTTTATATGTTACATACCCTTTGCTGCATTGCCTCCAGCCCATCCCCCTGCTACACAAAAAATACCGTCAAGCTTCGAGCCATTCAGCACTGAATTTACTGAGGCAAGAATGGAAGTTTCCTTAAACAAAGTTGGTAGTGAATGAAATTGTTAGTTATATAAGGAGGGAATTTTCTTCATTCTAGTCGCATCACACCAATTTACAATTGAGACTATTTCGCTTTAGAATTACTTTCATATTATATGGTATATAATATTCATCTAAAAATTAGTAAATAGTAATGAATTAGCCAAAGAATGACAGGACGTGTCATATCTACTTTGTCATATTTTCTAGAAAACCCATTCACGCTTCATGGGAATTTTCTTTGTTCTGGTACATTCTGATCTCAATTGTTATCCAATTTTGAATTGTCGATCGTTTATGAGGGCTTTGAAGTTTTCCGTGAATATGCTTCATTTCAAAATATTGAATATATAGAATATTCGGGTTATGAGAACAATATATGTCAAAAAAAACGTAAATTTGCGATAAACTCGTCTATCAGAACTCCCACCTCAAATCAGACAGGTTGTGAGTTCTGAATACTTTTCGTGACGAATGAAGTCAAAATTTCAAATGAAAGAAGTTGAAGCAACTTCTTGAGAATAAAACTTTTTTCAAGTGATGAATTTTCACAAAATTCAACATCTACAACTTTTTACAAAACACCAAAGGCAAGAACAAGAAAGAAGAATATTGCTACACCACGAAAGACAAGAAACGATAAAAGCAAGCAGGGGCGAGAAGAGTTTCCCGAACAAGAGTAAAGGCGGCCTAACACCAAGGCAACAATTGGCAATATGTAGCATGCAACAAATCTTTGGGAAAGTCGCCAGTCGCACAAACCAGTTTATTGCGACCTAGTAGCACGCGAGAAATCATTTATAGTTACTAAGTATCTCGTTTTGGCTAAACGAGTAAAAAAGCGGAAAACGAAGGTGGTTGACTAGACAGTTGTTCACACAACGGAATCTACCCCAAGACAGTTTTTCGACTCAATTGAATGCAGATGACGGAGCCCTTTTCAAGAATCTCAGACGAATGAGTTCAAATGATTTTCACTGTTTAATATCTAAATTAGATCCTTACATATCAAAACAAGACAATAATAATCTTTAAAAAACATTACCGTTTTTTCGTTAGACCATTCCATCTCTAGACCAAAAGCAGTCAAAAATGTACGGAAAAAACGTTCGAGATCGCACCATTAGTTCCCCCTTTTTCCGCTTTGTTGTAGATCGGCAGCAACAGGTCGCCACCGACAAAATTTCGTAGCAAGGTCGCATGCGTTAATGGCAATACTTGGCAACATTTGGTGTGGATGCTACATGTTGCCAATTGTTGCCCTAGTGTAAGGTCGGCTTAAGAGTCGCAGAAAAAAAGTTGTTTTGACGCAGGTAGATACCCTACTCCAACACCATAATTAAAGTCAAGAAAATATCTGAGTTGTATCAATGTGGAGTTCAAAACTCCGCCGAAATAAACGAATAGTTACCCGATCTGTTACATGTTACCTCGAAATTATTTAAACGAAGATCCCCTAACAAAAAAAAGTTGAAGGTCAGTTTCAACTGCAATCAGATAAAACACGTTCAGAGAAGGGCCAAATGAGTCGCAGTTATGAAAATGAACGGGAAAGACAAGCAACCAAATAGGTGTCGAGAAGTTCGTAAGAAAAGCCGTGGAAGTTGAAAAGAAGAAGAAAACTGAGAATGGAACATCTGGAGAGGAACCACGTAGGATTGAAATCGTTCCAGAGAGTGCATTATATTAGAGAAAAGTCATCGCTGATGAAGAGGAACGGTATAAGGAGCAGCTACGCTCGCATAGAGGTAGTTTTCAACATGGCGATTAAATCCTTCGTGTGCTCTAATTCCGGAAACCATTTCCTGACCTATTACGGAACCCTGAAAGCATCGGAAGTAGGTGTATTAGAAGGTAGGTGGCGGCATTATAACACGTACTCCAGCGTTAATAATAAAAGGGGAAACAAACTTTTTTTAGGATTTTTCCTGGCTTTTCAGTAGTGATGATGGATTTGGCATTGACCGTGACATTTGAGGTCATGTTCAAGCTGCTCCCTGGTCGTTTTTATAATACTGCCGTGCTACGCTTAGAGGTGGTGATTCCACCTGAATTGAAACGCAGAAATTCGATTGTGAAGGTATCTTCATTTCCCAACCTTTTCCACATGACAAATATCAAACTATCGTGATTTATTTTCAATTCAGGAAATAACTTGAAAGGTTATGATTTAAATGTTGTATATTTTTGCTGATAACTCTGGAGAAAAAGGGCAGATGAGAAATCATTTATATTTGTAACGATGACTGAAAAAAGTGGTAGATCATTTCGAGATAGTAAGTATAACTTTTTTTTTATATAATGAAAAACCTATGCTTTAGTTACTTATGGATCAAGCTCTGATGAAATGAAAAATAATAATTCGAAACTAGAAAAAAAACGATTCTAAATTTGCCGACAAGTTTAGAAAAGTTTACATTCGAACTTCGTTTCATTATTATTCATCTCCTATAACTCTGAGTGAATCAGATGCAGCATTATTAATGGGCAGATTTTCTAGAACTTCAAAGGATGTTCCGGGATTACGGATGATAAATTCTTGAAAATAATATCACCCCAGAAAAAATGCATTCAAAAAACATGCTTCAAAGTGGTATAATAATACAAGTATGTGGCACCTAACTGACGTGACTATTTTTTTGTCAGGGCGGGACATCTGCGGAATCATATAATAAAAAAAGGTTTTAGTGTTTCACAAGTTTCTACAATAGAAAATAAACTTACACAAAACAATCAAAGCACTAAACACGAAATATTCAGGTAGGTACGGCTTACTAAGAGCCAATAGTGACGTGACCCTTAAGTCGTATTTTTGTAATTTCTTTCAAAACATCGGGTCTTGTTTCCTGATAAGTGTGGAACTCAGTTGACGTTCGTCAGCTGGTTAACGGTAACGAACAATTTTGGAACAATATTTTTTTATCTTCGTAATCAAAATAGGTAGCTTTCTTTACTGCGATACTCAACTGTGTTTTATCACTGGCACATATTCTGTTTATTTTAGAAAAACTCTTTCGACAGGAACGTTATACTTCCAGACAGACACATATTACGTACTCAATAATTGTAGAAAAGTTTGTTGAAAGAATATTGTGGGTACGAAAATGCTGGAATAATTCGACCCAACGGTTTTCAGTACAAACGTTCTCGGTATTCCAGCCAGAGTTTTTTCATCTGTCGCAAAGTTGAAAATGAGTAAAAACTCGTCAAAAACTTTCGTATCTTGGCTGCTGCTTATGAACCCTTGCGTGATCAGTAAATCGAGCACTTTCTGTACTTCTTTCCACATAGGCACTCTTGTTAAATTTGCCCATTCAAACACTTCTAGATCTGTTGATTCGACACCACTGCTTCAAGTATTCTTCACTTGTTTTGTAAAACTGAGCTGCCGCAGTTTTTACATTCTGCTGTTTAACAACAGCTTCTTTTTTGTAATTTCACAAGCAGATTATGGACGATGTGAGGAAGAAATATCGTATTCTCATTTAGTGCCAGGTTATCTCGAAGACGATCAATTTTGAAAATAGAGTGTTCTTTTTATAGTATTCACCTAGATCATGACCCTGAACGTCGGGTCAAGGTCAAATCCATCATCACTACTGGAAAGCAAGGAAAAAATCTAACAAAAGTATTTTTCACTTTCAACGTTAGATTAGATGTCATAAACCACTCAACTTCTGATACACCCTACTTGCGAGGGTTTCGGGGTTCTGTAGTAGGTCAGGAAATGGTTTCCGAACTTGGGCCCATGGAGACTTTTGATCGCCATGTTGAAAACTACCTGCATGCAAATACAACGAAATTAGCTGCGAGACATTTTCTATAAGAAAACTGCGGTGTCTTTTGCAGTCGAATTGAAAAATCAAGAATTTTATATTGTCACTCGAAGATTTCGAACTAGTGCGGTAAATGAGCTGGTATTTCAAAAGCATTGTAATCTGCACACGAGCCAACAAAAATAACACGTTAGATCGTTATTTTGGCGATTTCAGTATTGCGCAATTGGTTACAGGGTTTCCGCGAACCTCCAAAGGCTAAGTTTTAACCAGCAAGAGGGGTCTTTAGATAGCATCCTATATTTAAAAGTGAAATGACATGAAACAAAGCAAATAAATTCAGAAATTCGCAGTATCTAGCTGAAATTGAAATAATTTCCTTTGCCTGAATGCATTTTTCACAGGTATCTGAGCTAAACTGCACTACAAAATTATGCTTGATTTGGGTTAGTCAATCTACTTTTAATTGAATGACCTTTCCACTCAATCTACCTAGATCACCTGTGAATATGTTGAAACACGAAATGCCCAAAAAGGAAACCTCTACATGAAGAGAGATCAATCACATAAGATATACCGAATTTCAAGATCGTTTGAAGGGTAATGTTATAATGATAGAAAAATAAAAATTTCACACTCAGACGACAATCTTTATGAGTGATGAATACTTTTCACCCAAGTGGTGTATTTCACTTCATTTTATTTCTTGTTCATTCGAAAACAACAGTTGTTATTCCCATTCAAGAAAAAGGAGATAAAGAGAATATTTATAACTATTGGCAAATATACCTCTTGAACCCATTATCATAAGTCATTCAAAAAGTAACAAATGCAAACATACACAATCGTTGTATGAATAATTCAAATATATATAATTTTACATTAAAATTTTAACGCTTTAATGGCATGACAATGCATATCTTTGATATATATGTTTCTGTATTGTATCGGAATATTTCTGAGATAAAAAAAGTCCGATAATAATTTCGACAAGACGAAAATAATTTCGAATTCGAAATAATATATTTAAACATTTTTAGCACATAATAATAAGACAATTTTCAATAAAAAAATGGTATTTGTGGAATTGAAAGCAATATATGAGATAGGATTTAATTTTTGTATATTTGTATGAATTTGAATTCACATCAATAGAAACAAACAAATTTGAGGAAGAATAAGAGCGGCCGACTCCGCACAAACCAGTTGAATCTATTAGACATTCAGTGTTTCCATCTTTCCATATAAGTATGTTCAACAGCATCAAGTACCTAAATACGAAAGTCATGCACCAATTTCAGTTGAAACATAAGTTTTTTGTATACTCTCTTGAACCAATGAAGTTGGTGGACATAAAAGCTTATAAAAAGACAAATTTTAGGAATAACCTTTTCATTGTCAATATTTGCCAAAATTTTCACGTATTATTCTCACTGAAGATATCCTCAAAAAAGAAATGTTCAGAAAATTCCTCTAGTTTGAGGGAAAATTGTCAAATCGTGTGCAAGTACCATTATATCTGGAAAAAGACGGACTTTTGTATTCCGTGTAGAAAAATATTTAGTGAAATTGTAGCAGAGCGCTTTCGACATCAGTGCTTAGTGCTCACTCGTCAGGTGTCAAGAGCCATAACCATAAAAATACATGTTTCTGAAGGACACAAAATTGTTCAGGAATTTGTGGATATATTAAAACTTAAAAAAAGATTCAATCCTTAACAGGATTTTCCTGGATGATAAAAATGGTACCAATGGAGTGTCAAAGTGAAGGTAGTACATTGAAGTTTCTCACTGGCGGCTCTTAGACCGAGAGTCGATATGTTGTTTTCATGTATCATAGGCCCGACGCTGAGACTTTGAGGGCTAACACCCCTGAAGTGTAGCTTCTTGGGGGGGGGGGGGGCGGTCGAACATGTACAATATCTATGCGAATACAATATGCCATACTGCCATACTAATTTGGCGCCACTCACCGAAACGTGTAATTTTCCCACTGGGGGGGATCATGTTGTTAGCAATGAGCTGTGGAACAAAGATTTCAAAACGCCATACACATGGGGTGTCGCCAAGTTGCCGCCATACTGGACAAAACGTCAGTTTTGCAATGAATATGTATAATAGGCTCCACCATGAAAATTGTCCTATTTTTTTCATTTTGATGCTTTGAAAAGAATTCTGAAAGCGCCATACCGATGTGATGTCGCCAACGTTAGATATTGGCGTGAAAAGTTGTCACATTTTCATAGGTTAAGTATAAGGCCCCACTGCCTTTACCCGCATTTTTATATGTATTTTGAGGTATAAAGCACGAATATATCACTGTCGTACCAATGCGATGTCGCTAACGTCAGATATTGGCTTTCAAATGTTGTCTCGATGAAAGTTAAAACAGTACAAGAAAATGCTTCGCCCGTCACGGTTGGGATTTGTCTGACGATAGCTACACTTTCAAGTGGATTGACGGTGAAGCTATGCCAAACACCATTAATGAAATAGTCATGAAAAATATTGAGACTGAGGAGCGTGACCACGAGGTACAGGAAACGACAATAACAATCGAGCAAGGTTAATATAAAATAATATTACATATTTCTAAATAACTACTTAATATATCAATATAATATTTAAACCTTTTATTTGAGAAACCAAATTTTTGATAACAATAACTGAAGTTATTACATTTGTCATTCAATCATACAATAATGCCTTCAAACCCTGGAATAACAGCTAATTCTGATGAAGAATCGGATGAATATGAGGATGACGATGCTTCATCTGATGGCATTGCAAAAATTTCGAATTTTACAATTTCGACATCAAATTCGTGATTAACGACCACGAAAACCTATTATTACAAGTTTGAGAGCACTTTTTCCCGGCCATTCCAGAGCGTCGGTAAAAACAAAAAAATATAGTTTTTTCAGTATGGCACCCCTTTAGCGACACGCCATCGGTGTGGAAGTATGATCCTCGCTAAAGTGACCCAACAGATCATCCTGAAAACGAAACGCCATACGGGTCCCTCTTATACATGTTCACTGCTAAAAATGACAGCGGTATGGCGTTTTGAAATCTTTTTTCCAGAGTTCATTGCTAGCATAAGAATCACGGAACAACAACGTGGGGCCCATGATCCATGTCCACAGTGGAAAAATTACACGTTTCGGTAAGTGAGAGTTCGCTGATTTTGGCAACCTCCTTAACGACATAAAACAAATGTCAAAGTGGGGCCCATGATACAGGGGCATGGATATAAATTAGACGTTTGAAAATTCACCCCTGTAAAAGTTACACTACAGAGGTGCCATACCGGGAATTCAGAGTGGGGAATAACGTTCTCTATCAGCCCTCAAAGTTTCACCGCAGGGCATATGATACATGCAAAAACCCTCTCGGTTCCCGGTCTATCCCGGTGCGACCTCACCAGGTGTCATTGCGCGGGTGAGCACCAAAATCTACCAAAACATGAGACAGACGACGCGACGATCGGTCGGCAGCTTTGGTGAATCTGGGCAAATTGAGAATAGGGGATGCTATCCCGGGGTACGGGATCCCGGAAGAAAAAATCGTCCGGGATTGTGAGAAATCAATCCCGGGATTTGAAATAAGTATATTTTCTCTCCAAGAAATATTTCTATGAGAATATTAATGAGATCTAACAGCACAAAAGCTACCCCAGCAACAAAAAACAGTTCATATGTCAGTCATAAGAAAGAACAGGTTCGTTATTATATATATGTCATGTTCCGATATTGCTGGTATTACTGGCCACAGTAAGCATTTTCGGAACGCTTTATGCAGTGATAGTTATCTACTGCTCATGATATCGGAACGGATCGCTATCGGGCATCCTTCAAAGGAACTGTCAGCGGTGACAGGTGTGATCTACCCTATCTTATTTCAAAATGAATTAAATAATGGAAGGAATAGTAAGCAATAGCGATACGGAAATAGAAAATTCAGAGAGCTCAAGCTCTGATAATAATAAATCTTTAGAGAATATAATGACTGAAATTATAATCCTCGACAAAATCAGAGGTCCAAGAGAAAAAATACCAAGAATAGAAGTGTATATTCAAAATGTAGTAGGTTTTTACAACTCTAAGAATCTCAAACAAAATTTCGAGTGAGTAAGGCTTGCAATCTCGAAAAATGGGGTTCCCGCAGATTTTGTTGATCTGCTGAATACATTCCATTCAGCATCGACTTCTACGCAAAGATCTTCCAGTACAACTCGAAACATTTTTGATAATTTTGCAATTGCAATGATCTGACAATAAATTTAATCTTTTATCCGTTGACGTTTATTCGAACACAACCTAACCTAACTCAATTTTGGGAATACTGGGACTACAGGACCACTTCTGCAGCAGTAGCACCAGTAACTTTTTAGTCTCTAACAGGGTACCTCGAAAATTGGCGCGAAATAATTGCCAGTGAATGTCAGTAAAATCGAAACGACTGAATTTACTGAACAGTACTGTTCAGGAATATCGGAACATGACAATAGTGCGTCAACCTGAATATATTTTTTGAAATCGATACATTGCCAATTCGCAATAACTTCAAAACATGAACTGCTATTCCATTTTATTTACGTTTTGAATAAAATCAAATGTTTCATACAGAGTTAAAATGTTTTTTCCGGTGGAAAATGGATTCCGGGTTTGAAGAATTTTGATCCTGAATCCCGATTCACTGATTCCGGTCCGGAATTACATTCCCTAATCGCGAAAGAGCGGGCGAAGGGATGCTGGCGAACCTCCATGAAAAAATTGCCTTCTGATGTTCGAGTCATATAAAAACACAAATCCAAATTATGTATTTTTGACATTACTATATGTGAATATTCTTTTATATATACAGATTCACACGTAAGGTAAAACCCTGTATTGTTCAGGAGATACGTATTAACACTCACTTAAAATTTTCGAAATTTGTAAGCTTCAGAAAAAACCTTCCTTGGCAAAGAGTTCCAAAGTTCGGCTATTCTATTGAAAAAAGATCACTGAGCGAGAGAAATTCGAGCGAGAAAGATTATATAGATATATCGGCTTTCTTTGAGAAGAGACATGCCTGGGTTCTCCCAGCATTAAATTCCACCAAGTTGATTATCCTCGCCGATTCATCGTTAATAATATTGACGCTAGTGCTTCTCTGAATTTTTGTTTCTCATGCTGGTATTGAAACTCTGGAAGAAAAACTAGTATGAAAGTGAGTACTGTCGTCCGAAGAACTATGCACCGAGCAAGAAGTTTTCTTCAGCAAATCATTGATATGAAGCAGAAACATAGTGGGCGCCCGAAGTGAACCTAGTGGAACATCAGCATTTAGTGGGAGAATACTCCAATGAATCACTTGTTGGATTTAGTTACCAAAAGTAAGATGTCACTGTGAGTCAATTTGCAAAGGTTGACACACGAACTGCACTTCCTTTAAATAAATAAATTAATGAAGACATTCATTATTATTATTATTTTCGTGTGAACCAACTTAGTCGGGTCCGTACTCCCCACTGCTCCGACCCAGTGAGCGAACACGCTATAGTGTAGCCGCTGAAAAGATAGAATGATACACGTTATTGAATCAACGTAACACACGTAAATACAAAGCACAAATGAGTACAGTACAGTGTAAATAGTTCTTCATTTATTTCAGTTTAGAAGGCGTGGCATCGTACGCCGCGCAGGCTATATACAGATGCAGGCATTTACTGTTCACGCGTCCTTGAATTCTATCTTTTGAACGGCCCGACTATAGTGACAAATTAACCAATGGCCACTAGCGCCCGCATCGCGTGGTGATGCCGAATGCTGACCAGATCGGCCCGACCATTATCGTCTCGAATTTGATAGCGCGACTGAGATCGTGCGTATGTCAATTGATATAATATGTTCACTTAACACGATTTTAGTAGTAACCGATTACAGTCCGGCATCATAGTCATGCAAGACGCTGAGTGCACGGTCTACATCGGCAGTTGGCTATGACTATGGGCAAGGTTACAACGTTTTGTAATTGTTTATGCGATGGAAGAGCATCAAGTAAATATTAACTTGTGTCTGGAGGTAGAAAAACACCCTTGTATATATGACATTAGCCTACCTGACCACTTCAGGTATTAAGACCTATAATACATATAGACGCAAGACGCCAACTAATATGAGATTTTTATGCGCATGGTACCCGCCCCAGATGATAGCTATTGGTCGAGACTATTTACTTCTGGCTGTTGCTGCCACTGACAATCCGAAATATGACTTAAGTGGGAAGGAGTCTTTCAACACAGAACGATTTTACGTTTCTGCACCGACTCATTTGAGCTGGCGTCAACTATAGCTTTTTTTATTATTGACTATATATGGGTGCATCCAAAACTGGCGACGAAGTCTTCTTGTGATGCACGAACTACAGATTCTTCTTTGCAGGACGACCTGTTGAGCGAGACTGAGCGGAATTTTTCATCATCACCTGACCAGTCGTGCTGACAGAATCTGGTGGATATGTTCATTAGATTTCTGTCGGACCGATCGCATTCGGGGATGATAATAATCGGCCCGATCTGGTGAGCACCCGGCTCCGAGAATCATGAGTCCTAAGTAACCGCAACGAACCGAGAATAACTACCCTTCTGCATGCGACCGGCCAATATCTCTGCTGCGTTTTGGAGTGCCGATATGGTCTTGAGTTCCTAGAGTAGCGTTGATCTGGAACCACCGAGAACACCCATAATCAGAACCATTAATCTGACAGAATAGTCGGAGCATGCGGAGTTCGTGAAGTAAATCCTGATAGTTGAGTAGTTTGGTAATCCAATAATTATTTTCAAGAGAGGTTGGTTAGGTAACAAGAAAAAATTTTCTCAAAAAAACAATTTATTTCTTGCCTACGTTCCGAATTTGATTAAATTTTTCTTCAGGACTCTGACAATTGATTTTCATAAATATATATACACCCCACAAACTTATAAGATTATCAAATATTCCAATTGAACCATTTGTTTAGGCTTAACTTACCTACATAGTAGGTCAAAGGACTGATACCTATCAGAAAACAACTACTCCTTTGGCTAATACTACGAAGGTGTTATTACAGGATTCTTCACAGAACAAATTCCTGCACATGCTCTTAGCGGTACAACTGCCGGATTTACTTATTGGGACGGGACACACATACAGACCTGTTTTGGCTATTTGGTCTTTCGTCATTACAAGGTAGTGCCATCATCAACATAAAGTCGAATGATAAATTTAATAAGGAACTCATAATTTTTTGAATATCGAAACGAAACTAATCATTTAGGTTTTGTAGGAGGTATGTTATGAAAAATCATTTTTACATAGTCCTGAAGAACTCAATTAAATTCGAAACGTCGGCAATTAAACCATTGTTTTTTTTTCAAGAAAAATTGATACTGTTACCCAACCAACTTGTTTGTGAATCTTTGTTCGTTTTTCTTCCTCTTCTCGGACGATATTCGTTTCGGCCAATAGTTCGATAACGAATACTTCGTGGTCGAAGATGACTATGTCGGGGTTATTGGCTTGTATCTGCCTCAGGGTGGGGAATGAAAAGTTCCAAAAAATTCGGCACTTTCCATCCTACACAACAGGCTCAGTATCCCCGCTGGAGCATAAGGCAGTTCCGGTGTCCTGTCTATCTCATGCGAGTACCGAATAAAATAATAAAGCACTCGTAAAACCGCATTATGGCGATGGATATAGGACGAGACCACAATGACTTTTGCCATTCGTAATTACAAAAAGACATCAATAGAAATGCCAGGTATAGATCAAATTCCACCGATATCATCAAATAATATTAGAGGGAATTTTTCAAAAGTGTGGATGAACATAGCCCCTCTCTGACGAACCGACAATGACTTCTGCAATATGGATACACAAAAAGACATTGATAGAAATGCCAGGCATAAATCAAATTCCGCTGATATCGTCAAATGAGATGTGGATGAATTTAAGCCCCTTTCGGAATCACAGAAAGATATTAAGAGGAATGCCAGACATAAATCAAAATCCACAAACATCATTAAATGAGATTGTAGTCAATTTTCCAAGAGTGTGGATGAACTTAGTCCTCCGAAAAAATATACATTTAATTTTTTTCCACCATAACGATTCGTAGAATCTTTGAAAAAACCACCAAAACTGCAAAAATTATAAAATTCATTCCGGGCGTACAGTGTTGCAAAATTGTCAAAGCGTGGCTGAAAAGGCGTGGGATTCACACCTGTATATTCATGCATGAGCATCTGCATTGGTATACAATACACACATAATCAATATAGTAAAAAAAAATGGAATATGTTATAGTACCAAAGTTGTGAGCAACTACTTGAATGAGATATCTTTGAAAATCAAATATTGTGCAAATTTTGAAGCATCATCTATATTTGCCATAATATTTTGAGCGAGTAATATAAATGTAAGCTGAAATATTCGAAATAAAAAAATCGTAAGTAGTTTTAAATTTCAATAGAGAGAAACCTGCCGTGGCATGTGGCATCTTTGAATAAAATACAATATTAGGTCTTTATATTCATGATGTATTGTTTTTTTAGATCAAAATACAAAGTGGGAAGTGAGAATCATGATTCTCATATATACCTAGAGTAAAAATATAATTTATCCAGCACATCGATAAGCAATGAAAAAAACATCTATCTTATGCAGCAATAAGATTATTCAATAAATTGATGAACACGTGAAATATTATTATTAATAATGTAAGCCAGCTTAACACCTTATAACCTTTTTTGTACTATGAATACTTTATCCATATGTGATGAGTCACCCCAGGAAAACCAAGCCATATGAAGATGTGGACTGTACTTTAGTCCAAAATAACTAAATTCTCGTAGGGGGCTCTCCATGTTAATTTTTGGTCAATTATAAGGCCTGAATATTTTAAAACTTTTTCAAGCATCATTCACCCTATTTCCAAACTGATATTTTTGATACTCATTTTCTTTTCCTAAAAGATGCCTACCTTGTTAGGAAAACGCGCGTTGAGTGCAAGAATATCAGTTTGGTGTTAGGGTGATTGAGAAAAAGTTTCAACTTTTACACCAAAAGATCCAATCTCATGGTGTATTCTAGATATTTTAATTGGCCTGCTTGTTCGACAGATTTATGATCAATCTTCACTAGGGAAGAAAAATGATAACTGATATTTCTGCACTGTTTTTCTTTGTTTACTGTCAACCCTTTATTTGTGCACGACACGGCAATTTTGTTTGCAGTTATTGCAGTATGTAGGTTATTTTCTGGTAGCATAGATTATATATTATGTTTTTCTGTGATGATGTAGGTGGAAATTCGATATCACTTATGAATAAAATAAAGATTGAAGAAAGCCTTGTGCCTTCCGATTGAAATGGAAGCAGGTTGTGATTTCACTGAATCAACAACCACTACCCGAGATGTTTTATAAACATTTGTCTACCCACTCATTAGTCACTACTCTTAGTCCCATTCGAAACAATTTTTCCATAACTATATAATTGGTGGTTGACTGTATCAAATTCCCTCATAAGGTCAAAGGATAGACCAATTGGGGATTGTTCATTATTAAGGCTCATATCGAGGCTCATGTAGATATTATGACACAGTTCGATTATTCCTATTGAAGTAGATCTTTTCTGTCTAAAGCCGTGCTTACAATTGGGGATAAGCATGAGCATCTGTACTGGTATACCTACACACATAATCAATATATATAGTAAAAAACTTGAATGAAATATCTTTGAAACCAAAATATTTCGCAAATTTATATGATGTTCAAGAAATTTAACCAGTCTCAGATCCTAGCTATTATCAATTGATATTGCAGACATACATTTCTATAGTTGCTCAATTCATTTTTTGAATATCTGTGGGATGTTTCTTGATGTAATGCCACATTTTGTATTGTATTCTCATTAGATGCAGTCTTTACCTTGATTTGAAAATTGGAGGTATAAGGCTGGATCTGAAAAAATCGGATTTTTCATAATGCACATCTCACATATTCAACCGAAAATTGGATCTCCCAGTTGAAAAAAATCACTTGGGTCACTTGAATAATTCTCATTCAATATACTAAATCAATATCATAAAGTGAAAGTATCAGAAGAGTCAGCTAGTTTTCAGCTGGTAGATGTGATTTTCTGATTTTACACAACATGAGTTATGCATTATCTATATTATACTTTTATGCTTTAACGCTTTCACTGAACCCGACTATATTCACAGATTTACAAATTTAGGTTATGTGATATCATTCGTCATTCGATGAACACTCACCTGTTGTTGTAAGTTTTCATCCTTTTTCACCAAAATATTAACATCTGCGTCTGGATTTTCAGCCATATCGATTGATCCAACCCACTGAGAAAGTGTACCTAGGTATTTTATTATTCAATAAATTTTCATATTTTGTACTTACAAAATTCTTTGCTTTGAACTGAGATACACATTTTGCACCAAGAGCTCCTCTGCCCCCGTAAATAATAACACGTCCTGCATAGGCCATGTTTGAACAAAATCACAAATGACAGATTATCAGTAAAAACACAACACCAGGGTACCAGTGTTGCTATTACTCGGGCGTATATCGTGAACTGTTCTACAAGATTAAGATTGTTAATGGTAATGGTTGACCGCGGAAAGATACGATCTTGGAATTTTCTACTTTCAAATGACCTTCACGCTCAGATCAAAGACAGAATTTGTGCTCCAGTTACAGTTACAAAACAAACATCAATAAAGAGGCGTTTTCATATCGTATCCAGGGCGGTCTTAGAACGGTTAAAAATTATTCGTTATAGTGTTCGTATAATAGTTTTGGATATTGTTTGAACGTAATTTTTTTGTGGTGGATCAATATCAATATTTGTTCCGTAGTTTTTTGGGTTTGTAACCTACCACAATTTGAAAAAATAAGAAGTAATATTGGAATCTATACAAGTGTAGAAGGGCAGATTTTCAATCTACCCCGAAAAAGTTTGTGCGTCTATTGAAAAACAGTTCTTTCTGGATAGAACAAGTCCAATTAGTCAGCGCAACTTCTCGTAAAACTCAAATTTTGACTATCAAAAAAATAATAAGAACTGAGATATATATTAAAATACTTATCTGTTAACGTTTCGGAAAATAATCTGCTTCTGTTCTCAAAACTTCTAGCCGAATTCCTTTTCAAATGCAAATGCCTGGATATGATGGGAGTTGGTAATCAAGGAGACCACTTCATCAAGTCACGCACAAGTCTTGATGATAGCACCAAAGTGGGAGCCAAAACGTCTTTAACTAAGAAAGTTTCTCCAATGTATTTCCATATATATATAGGTCTTGCTGTAGTGAGGTTGTAGTCAAAAAAAGGGGCTAAATTAACAAAGAAAACTCTTTGTTATATGTCGAGCTTTCGGTAATGTTTATTACCTTCTTCGGGACAACTATAAAATGGTTGATTACAATATATATATATGTTATTTTATAAATTGAGTACTTACAAACGTGAGACTGAAATGAAATTGGATCAGAACAAACAGAAAATACATGAATGAAATGTTTGTTCTGATCCAAAACGTCAATACCGACAAACCAACGGATAAACTCCCAGAATACCAATTTCGCACATATATATATATATATATATATATATATATATATATATATATATATATATTTCTTATAAAAATATTGGCGTGGAATCATGAAATTTTTTTTGCAGTCATTAATATATCCAAATATTTGATTTTGAGACAATATAGTAAAGTACTCTTATTCTGAAAAATCTCGGGAAATGTTATTTGGAAAAGTTGTTCAGCATCGAAAAATACATCCAGGTTTGAAGGCATGGCCATCTGAGTGAAGTTTAATTTTCTACCCACTAGTATAACTACTGCTCTTCGGGCTTGAAGGCCGTCGTACTTTGGAATTTCTTCCTGACGTTTCGCTAGCGCGAGTGGCCAGCTTCTTCAGAGGCTTATTCATCTCCGATGACTACACAGTTCGATTTCTCAAGGCGTATTTATATTGATGCAGGTAGTCTGGAGTGTTATATAATTACTTCTGTCGTGCTCGGGGAATAATCAACATTATTAGTTGCCGCACTACCTGCTGTGATTTCATTAGTTACTCTTGATTTCTTTAGAATCGGATTCCAAATTCTGTTTAGAGTCAACGTTTCTTCCTACGGACAATTTTAACAGAAAGGAAGAAACTAATAACCTCGGCCGCGAAAGCCTCAACCATTTTTTCTACCCACTTTTCTCAAATGGGGACTACGAAAACAAACATTTGTTAAAACGATAAATAGACAGCATCCTGTATACCACGGTTTATTTTAGAAGGCTGTAATATTACAAATCACACAAGTAAGGTGTTAACCAAGGTCAATTTTTTTGACGAGTTAAATAATTTTCCAAGTTTTTGGTGCAAGGTTATTTTTATTTTTTGTTGACACCGAATGTTACTGAAAATTATACAGTATTCTAACAATAACTTAATATTCGATAATATCAAGTCACAAAACGTCAAAATAAAATAGGTATTTTGGAAAAAACTCATTGATTTTCTGGAGATTTTCTTGTCCAAAATAGTTATGAAGAAAATGGGTAAAAAAGTAAAACTTCTCTTAGATGGCCATGCCTTCGAATCTGGATGTATTTTTTGATGCTGAACAACTTTTCCAAACAACATTTTCCGAGATTTTTCAAAATACTCTTGTCTCAAAATCAAATATTTGAAGGCTCCTCGTATATTACGTGTGTTTTACTGTATTTTGTTGGTGCATGTTTAGTTTTAGGGGATACACAAACTCTTATCAGGAATAACTTTTTGTCGAAAAACCCTCAATAAATAAGTTTCCCATATGGTGCATACTTTGAGGATGACACTGTATATGTTTGGCCCCCCTCTCAACATACATTTTGGCTGCTCATTACAAACACAAGTGAATACTTTGCCGTCTACCCTTTTATAACAGAGTATCTCCACAAATAAATTTTTCTTAATATATTTATTTATTTTTTATGAGTTGGAATGTGATTCTTAGGGCCATTTTCCAGATATGTGGTCATGTCATGATTTAGTAATGTTTGAAGAAAAATATATAATTTCTTGTAGGGACTGGTATTGAGTGAGCTTAATACGAAGCTAAATCACGAACAACATGACCACAGGTAGTGTGGCAATTAATACTGATGTTTATAAGCTGTGGAAAAAGTCAGTTTTACATAAATTGTATATATTTAACAAATCACATATGAGTGTATAGATAAAAATAACAAGTGAATAGTGAAATCAAAAAAGTATCAAAGCAAAATATCAGAGCTCAGAAAGTCAACCCACGAGTAGCATCTCAAAGTTACCTATTGCCGTTATGGTTTAATCTGGCATCATCGCCGGGCGCTTACGAATCGGAAGGACGAAAGTAAAATATATAAAGCGGACGCCAGCTAGCGGAAATTCTTGAATATATTGGACGCTGAGAGGGGGCTCCATGAAAGGACGCTAAGGAATGGACAAATGAAAATTCCAATTATTTATAGTCGAAAAACAAAGTCCAAACACTTTCCATGACATGTCGTGTATGAATCTTGAAAATATTCATCTGTACAACTACAGGTTTCTTGAGAACTACATGACGGACGCTCAGAGATTGAGTTTTGAAAAGACGCCAGGAAGATAGCTGGATGTATATATATATATATATATATATATGTTCGGCTAAGCTTCCGCGGTTAGAAATGTGCTGGCTGGAACTGATCCGCGTCTGGAATTGAACCTTCAATCCTCGATCTCCAGTGATGATAGCCAGCTATAGTAAGACAACTCAGACCTAGAAGCAAGTTCACTCAGTCTTGAAAATGACTCCGAAATGGGAGCCGAAACGTAGACAAGAAAATCATTCCAGACGCGGATCAACCGGAAGTTCCAGCCAGCATATATATATATATTTCGTTACCTTTCTCACCTGGTAAGTACCTGCTTAGGTTTCACAAGGCGAGCTTCACAACCACGAAGGTATTCAAAGCACAGGAAACGCTACTGAGACCAAGGTTTCATCTGTGTGAATATAAGTTGTCTGATCGCTGTGGGATCTTGGACTATTTTCATCAAACCATGATAGCGAATATGCTTTAATAGTCTTTTAGATACAGGATTGAATGATCAATAATAATTTGTTTTTTTCCGTTTCTAGTCAGCCTCTCATACACACGGCGATGTATCGATGAGTTACCGTTCAACACGCTGAAATGGGGAATTTTTCAAGACTTACAAAATGGCTATAAATTGATAAGCTTTTTCCAAAAATTTTGTTTTACTTAATGACTAACTCATTTCATCCGCAGTGGCCGTATGAAGTGAAGCATTTATCACCTTCGTAATACTATAATTTACTGGAGCGGAAGATTAAGATCATCCTAAACCTTTGCAAAGACCTATTGAATTTTTCTTTGAGGTATTTTTCTATATTGCTTTCTCATCACTAGGTTGATTGTGAACTTTCTCATCACTAGGTTGATTGTGAACTTTCTCATCTCTTATTGGATTGTTAAACAAGTCAAACACTATAATTTCTGAATTAGACACCCGAAGAAGGGAAAAGAATGACCACATGTAATTAAAAAAAAATTTATTGAACAAAGAATTGTCAAGAATCAACATTAAGGAAGATTTAGTGGAGCATAATGCTTAGCAGATTGTACATAACTCAAATCAAGGGAAATCGCATCTACTAGCTGAAAACTGCCACTTCTGATAATTTATCATTGCTTTGGTACCTATATTGAAAAAAATTTAATCAGGTGACGGAATTGAATTTTCTTAACTGGGAATTTTTGGTTATGCATTATGCGTTCACTAAATCTGCCTTTAATGTTTTCGCTAATATATACAAAGGGTGTTTAGTCTTTTGAGCATGAGAACTTTGTATACAACTGATGTGAATTCTTGACAATATCTCAGAATAGATAGATTTCCAAATCCTTTTTAATGTCACAGTTGTGAATGGATCTGAAAGTTCATGTGTTGATTCCATATTTAGATTTCATTTTGTCAATTTCTTCTTGCTTCTTATCAATATCAGTCTTCTTAAACGCTTTATTAGCTTGATAGTACAATACAACAAGATATCGATTACAGACATTGAAACCTGACAAATGATCACATGCATTTTTTGCATCAAATATGTCTTCAAATACAACAAATGCTGTCCCTCGAGTTTCAGGGGTATTTCCCACTCTTATTTGTCTGATTGCTCCATATTTTCCAAATATATCATACATTTCTTCACCAGTAATTTTGTAGGGAAGATTTCTGACATAGAGTATCCTATTGATTTCGGGAGGCAATCGAACCTAAAAACAAATCATCATCAGAAATGCAGATGGTGTTTAGCATGCACAAGTTTTTGAAATATATATATATATATATATATATATATATATATATATATATTATATGCATTTTCAACTCTCTTTCGAATTGAACTTTCATCCAAATAATTGGTATTATAATCATTCAGCAATGGAAATCTGTGAACTATTGTGTACAGCATTCTATTTCCTCCCATTTGGGTTCTACTAAATCCTACTTTTCTGGTTATTATACACAGAATGTCACTGCTGATTCATGTCCTATATACAAAGGTATTATACTTTTTTGTCAAAAGCTTGTGGTGTAAGCTGAACAAAACGTTACTGATATTGAATTACACCGGATTTATGCAACTGTTTCAAGCAATAAGTAATCAGCTCAAAGTGATAAGAAGTGGAAATTATCCAACTTTTTTTTGACAAGTGTATAAATGCTCTATTGAAAAGTGTTCAACTTCTTATAGCTTATTACCTAAAAATGCTGTGTTAATCCCGTATATAATTTAGTTAATATAACTTACATTTGCTTTTTTCTGCATAGCCAGGGCCATTTTTCTAATAGGTTTTTGTAGTTTACTACAAACACAACTCTGATGATAGTGATAAACTGATATAAAACAAAACACAACACACAGCTGTCCTTTCGTCAGATGTCAGTCACGTGTCATATGGTGACTTGTGACAAATTTATGTCAAATAGGCGAAAATCGTCAACCGATAGATGGCGTTGCTAAATCCAAGATGGCTTCACTTTACGGTGAACAACAAATTTTGGCCATTTGAAGTAATGGTACTATTAGTTCATGTTTTGCATTCTTGAGGCCTTGTTGAGTGAGAATTACTGTTTAAACGTCTTCAGTTGCTTTGTGTGCTGAGGTAGTTACATGTTTGGCTAGTATTGCAGCCTTATTTTAGTCGTGAGTGTTATAATTTGAACTACTTCACCAACCTACATTCCAGATCAAAATGTCTTATAGAATTGGAGCTACGTAATATTCTGGATTACGTGGAAAGCAGAACTAGACCGTTGAAAGAGGGTGAAGCTGTGTTCAAAGCAGGCCATCATTGCATTGGGAGTGGAAGAAAGTAACCATAAAAATAAGGAGCTTATGTTTGCGAACATTAGCTTTAGTAGAGCATCCGCATGAAATCAATATATTGCTGGCTGATGAGGAATGGAAATGCCAATGTTTCTGCAAAGCGGGTTTATCTGGGCTCTGCAAACATATTGCAACCCTTATATTATTTTGTTATTGAGTAGGTAATGTCATTTCCTAAATATATAGAAGTAAAAGTTGATTATCAAGAAATTTTTGCATGTAATTAGCTTTTTGTGATAAATAAAGGATCGATATATCAAATTTAATAAAACATGTCACCGAATAATATTTCAACAAAATGTTTTATTTTTACTATTCAAATAAATCATGAGAAAAACCTGATTTTTGTTTTGCTACAAAACCTTTTTCTGTACTTTAACATTGTATAATTCAGTACTGAGTATTTTGAGGAAAACTTACAGAACATATAAGGTTTCTTCAAAAGAAAAAGCTGAAGAAATAGGTTGGGTACTCCACTTCTAAAGTTGAGATCAACAACCCTAACGCTGAACTGATATCACTCGACTAACTATTCAATTCTTTGACAAGGTTATCATTTTCAGAAGAAAATTAATAATATCAAGTGTTAGAGTAACTGATCTCACACCAAAGGTTCCAATCTTACCAAACATGAATGAATCATGCTTTTAAAAAAATATGTCTAACCAAGGAGATACAATTGGCAGTTATGCTACTAATTGGGGGATAGTGTGGAAGGTTGAAATACAGACTAGGGGCTATGATTTATTTACATAAATGTAATCATACTTTGCTTTAACTATATATTATTAAATATGATATTATAGTCTTGAAAATGGCTTCAAAGTGGGAACTAAAAACGTCCACTAAACTTTATTTTCAGACGCTCTAGAAAGTTGAGGCTACTTACAAACATATTTTTAGTTATTGGTTTACTAATTTCCAATATATTTTTTTCCTGAGACAAAGCTTTTTGTCGTTAATGGGGAATTTATGTAGTGAAATAGTACTAGTATTATATAACGAGCACTCTGACACCGAGCACATTTTTCTCGATTTTGTAGGAATACTTCAATTAATTCGCTACATTTTGGATTGTAAACCATAACAACACTTCATAATCATTTCACTATTCGCACTTCTGTACTGTATTAAGTTATAAATATTTCCAAAATAATAATTTTAAATCCAACACTCATAAGACTCCATAGAAATAATATTTGTTGTTCACCGTCCGGTTAGTTCAAAAAAAATATATAGATGGCGATCCCTTCGAAGTTTTAGCAAATGGAAGAGTATCTCTTCTTCTTTTTGTTCTCTAGCTCTTTTCATAGAGCGACTTGCCAACGGTATTTTCTGATAAGGTCACTATACAGGGTGTAGCTGAATAAGTGTAAAATATTTAAGGAGGTGATTCCTTCTCGAAAAAAAGATAGGATCTTTCATATAAAAAAAACTTCATTGGAGCATCCCTTGTTAAGATACAGCCTCTGAAAGGAAATACTATAAAATATATTGGTATGACGCTGTCAGTATGTGAATTTCCGAAATTGAATTAATACTAATTGTGTGTTGTTTATTACCCTTTAGGGCCAATTGCACCGCTCTATTTAATGAAGGATTAAAATAATCTAGGTTTAATCACTAAGGAATGAGGGATCCGATTGGCAAATCCATAGCAACCAAACCCTGGTTAAGATAAACCACAATTAAAGCAAACAGTGCAATTGGCCCTTAATCGTTCAATGCAGCTACTAACTACAAAATAATAAACCCGGTTCGCATTTATGACGATGTATCTCTGTAGTTGTTCGTAAAATAATTTTTTGCTGCGAACTGGTTTATTTTGGGCAAAAAACCTAAGAGGCATTCTTTGTTGAGAATGAAACAGGCTATCGGAAATTAATTTTTGAATGGTAAACAAATTAGACATTGGAAATAAATTTTAGGGGTTGCGTTTTTGACACCTCACAACCATGGGCTAAACCAAATAAGTTACTGGCTGAGTGTCTTTTTGGTAGTACAAAACGTCAGGTCAATTTCAATATTGTAACTTTTTCAGTGCTTGTGAAAAAAATTGTTGTACAAATTTTATGTACCCCCTTTCTTCATATGAAAGTTTCGATGAGGAATCATCTCCTTAAATGTTTTACACTCATTCAGTTACACCCTGTATACCACTGACTAGGTGACCGCGAGTCCGCTATTTGGCGACTGGATTCAAGCAGAACCAAAATCCGATCGTACGACGATTATTGCCCTAAATATTCCCGGATATTCTCCTCTCTCTAAAAATCCGTCTTCATTGTTATCTCTTTCTTGTTCTGTTATTGGGAATTTTCTCATATAAAGTTGAGTTGATAAAGCTCAACGACAGTGAACTATTGGGCAGAATTTCTACCGATGAGGGCGCTGATGTCTGTTCAAAAATGTCGGCAACAAACCGTAATCAGCTGATCGTAATCTGTCAAAAACATATGTTTACTATTGTTTACGTTGTATTTTGTATTGTACCTTGTGTTTTTCGAATTTTGGCAAAGTTCTGTGTAAAACAAATGTGTAGACTAATCAGTGTGTGAATGTGTTAGAGAAATGTACCATAATTTCACATTCAGAAGTTTGTTTTTGTTTTACGTGATGAAATAGTTCAAATATTTTCCGATAGAGGCGTATCTGGATGATGAACTTCCCAATAGTTTACGGTCCTTGGATAGAGCTAACGTTTTTTGAGAGTCTGTTTCACCAAATGTAAAAATTATATTTCAGCAGCTTGTCCTCTCATCACTAGATGTAGTACAGCTGTTCTGTACTGGACTACCACAGTGCTCCCTATGGGGTCACCTATTTCGTCATAATGTACAAAATAGAAATCGTAAAACGAAGAAATTCACGCTATCATAACGCTACATAATAGAAATCGTAATTTATCATATAGTACAAAATAGAAACGTACAGTAACAGAACGCTACACTTTCATAACGTAATTTATCATAATGGACATATTCAGAACGTATTTCGTCATATCGTACCTTATCATATCGCTACAATATCAGAACATCAAAATATCATAACCGTACTTCATAGAATTCGTAACTCATCATAATGGTACAAAATCAGAAACGTATTTTATCATAATCGTAAAAAATCAAAATGTATTGCGTCATAATCGTAAAGTATCAGAACGTACTCTATCATAATCTAATAGTACATGGGCTTATTGCTTACAATATTAATGAAAATATATGGTAATGGGATATTCGCTGTTATTTAGGAATCCAGGAGAGATCTGTGATCTTAAATATATTTGAATAATTGAATAATAACATTATTTTTCACCTATTGTAGCTAATTTTTATATTTTGTAGTCTTCAATATTCAAAAAAATGTTGCCTACCCTGATTCCTATTGTTAGGATATTTCCTTGGGTTCGTCGATTAAAACACCAAACAACACTAAACTACTTTTATTATAACTCTCTATCACAATACGATACAACACAATCACTAAAATCGCTCTGATAACTTTCCAATGCTCGCTCGCTACTAAAACTCTCTGAACTAACAATTCTACTTTCGCACAAAGCTCTGCTCCACTTAGATCTCAACAAATCTCGTCACTTAGCTCTGAATACAAA
Organism: Zygogramma bicolorata; assembly: GCA_032362365.1. Taxonomy (NCBI): domain Eukaryota; kingdom Metazoa; phylum Arthropoda; class Insecta; order Coleoptera; family Chrysomelidae; genus Zygogramma; species Zygogramma bicolorata. The sequence goes on along the minus strand of JAVJAQ010001076.1, from coordinate 1,118,223 downwards.
TTCTCTGTCTGTCGCGAAGCCTGTCGTCCCGTATTTATATCTGCGTGCCAATCGAGAATCGTCGAGAGAAGCCCCGATGACGCGTCTCGAATTCTCCAGGCGGCTTACGCCGGGTTCCAGGAAAATGACGTTCCTTACGAAGCGATCCCTCGCCTTGCGTTTACGATACGGTCAGGGCCGGCGCTAGGACGTAACATTATCCCCCTCTCAATTTTGATCGTCCCGATCAAATAACATCTCGTTATGCCCACTGTAACATTTTAGTCCCTTTAGGTGTACGACTCTCCTGTTTGTTCTAGGCTTACGTTGAACACTGTACACCACATCATTCATCCTACGACGGGGGTTATACAGCCACACTCGATCTCCTTCTTGAAATCCGCCAGTATTTACCTTCCGATAGTGCCGCGCCTTCCTCCTATCAATGCACTCTAGCATCTCTTGTTTCTTAGGGAATGGAACTCTTCTTGATGGTTGTTGAATCAAGTGCACTTGGTCACTGTTGACTTCTTGTTTGACCAAGTCAGCCCTTCCAGTTGTTTTCCTCTCGGAGATGTCACTTGTACCTCCAACGCGACACCTGGCGGCTCTCACAAGGACGGCTTTTTCTGTCTTCACCCGGACTTGTCCGGAATCCGATGGCTGGATGCTGCATTCAGGGACATTATTCTCTATGACACGAGTTTCTTCCTTCGACAGTGCAGAGATTCTCGCAGTTTTCAATAATCGCAGTTTGACAGGTTTCGTCCTTTCCGTTGGAGTTGTAAGGGCAAATTCTTCTTCTCCGAACCTTATGATCTTTTGCTCATTGTCGAATGAAATTCCATGGTCACTGATCAAGTCCATTCCGAGTATGACTTCATCTTCTATATCTGCGACGTAAACTGTACCTGTGATAGTGAGTCGCCCAAGAATCAACGTAATCTCAGCCTCTCCTCGAATAGGTGCGTTTTCACCAGTGACTGTCCGAATCAAGACGTTGGATGAAATAGGCTTTACGTTTCCAGGCCGAAGGATGTCGCTGCGTACCAAGGAAACTGCAGCACCGGTGTCTATGGTGCATATTACATCCATTTTATTCAATTTCCCTGGAATGGTGAGGCTCTCAGATGTTCTTTTTAGCCTGTTAACACAGATGACCCTCGGTGACCTTGACCTTGCAGGTGCTTGCGAACTTGTCGGCGTCCTGGCAGGTGACTTGGATTTTGGTGGCATTCTCACCTTACAATCTTTCATGAAATGCCCTGATCTTCCACATCTATAACATTTACTTTGTGTCATTCTCTTCCAGCAGTCTTTTATGAAATGCCCCGGCCTTCTACAGCTATAGCAGATCCTCTGCGACATTTTCGCCCAACAGTCTTTTATAAGATGTCCAGGTTTCCCACATCTATAGCATGTCTTCTTCTTCTGGGTGCTAATTCCACTTATCATCAATTTGATTTCTTCCAGAACCTTCTCGACTGAACTATTCGCTGTGCCAAATCGATGTTCGGGATAGTCAATTGTTACCGCTCGCACTTTCGGCCTTGAGGTGTTGAAGGCCGCCTCCACTTCTAGCGAACGTACCAAGGCATCGCTACTCCTTTTGAAACTCGTCAATCGTAAAGTTCTTTGTATTTCTGGGTCTCTCAGTCCGTCTATAAATATCTGTACAGCCAACTGCTCCTTGAAATCTCCGGGTGCTTCTGGATATGCCAGCTGGATTAGGCGTCGAACATCTGCCTCAAACTCCTGCAGACTCTCACCTGATTTTTGTGTGCGAGTCTTCATCTGTGCCCGGTACAGCTGTTCTCGGTGTTGATCGCCATACCTCAACTCTAATGCAGAAATCAGGTCCTCATATTTCTTTTGCTGTTCTATGGGTATCGTCTGTAATATACCCAAAGCTGGCCCTCTCAAAGCTACTATGAGTGCCGTAGCTTTTTCTTCTTCGCCCCATCCATTGGTTTCTGCCGCAGCCTCAAATTGTCGACGATACATGGACCAAGAAGACTGTCCATCAAAAGTCGGCGGTTTCACGGAAATTCCTGACGTGGCAACACTGTCTCGGCGATCTCGGTTCTTGAGAAGAGCTATCTGTTTTTCTAAACCTCTCATTTCATTTCTCATCTCCTCTCGCACTACATCCACTTTCTTATTGACATCTTCCTTCAGTTCTACCTTTAGGTCTTCTTTCAGTTCTACCTTTAGGTTTTCTTTCAATTCTTCCATTTGAACTTTGGTTTCATGTGAAACATGCTCGAAGAACTTTTCCTGATTTTCTAGAACTTTCTGGAAGTCTTCTTTTTGTTGTTTTTCTATTTGCTCTAATTCATTCTTTTGTTGTTCTAGAATTTTCTGGAGGTCTTCTCGTTCTTTTCTCTGTTGTTCTAGAATTTTCTGGAGACCTTCTTCTCGTTCTTTCTTTTCATTTCCTCGTTCTTTCTTTTCAGCTTCTCGCTCTTTTCTCTGGTCTTCGAGAATTTTCTGGAGTCCTTCTTCTCGTTCTTTCTTCCTCCAGCCGTCGCTTCTCATCTTCCTGTCGTCGCTTTTCCTCTAGTTCTTTCTCCTCCAGCCGTCGCTTTTCATCTTCCTGTCGTCGCTTTTCCTCTAGTTCTTTCTCCTCCAGCCGTCGCTTTTCATCTTCCTGTCGTCGTCTTTCCCAATCCGCAAATTGGTTTTGCATAAATTTCAACACATCCTCCATCGTATCGTAAGATGTACTTCTCGTATTAACCATAAATTGTTTTTATTTACCAGCAAAAATTCCACTTCCGACACCACTGTTACGATATATCCTTGAAAAATCTCAATTCTGACACCACTGTCACGATACTCCTTGGGTTCGTCGATTAAAACACCAAACAACACTAAACTACTTTTATTAAAACTCTCTATCACAATACAACACAACGCAATCACTTAAATCGCTCCGAAAACTTTCCAATGCTCGCTACTACAAGTCTACAACTCTCTGTACTAAAAATTCTACACACTTCTCGCACTTAGCAATAACAAATAAAAGCTCTTTCCACTTAGATCTCAATAACTCTCGCCACTTAGCTCTACTAATCTCGCTTCACTTAGCTCCGAATAAAAACTTCTCTGTAATACCAATTCTTTCCGCAGCGAAACCTGTCGGGTATATATATCTGCGTGCCAATCGAGAATCGTCGAGAGAAGCCCCGATGACGCGTCTCGAATTCTCCAGGCGGCTTACGCCGGGTTCCAGGAAAATGACGTTCCTTACGAAGCGATCCCTCGCCTTGCGTTTACGATATGGTCAGGGCCGGCGCTAGGACGTAACACTATATTGACATGACACTGTTGCCAGTCAAGCGGGCACTGCACTGTTATGTCGAGGGGTTCAAAGCTGAAGTGAACCAAATTTATGATGAATTCGAGTTATGAAGAATTGAAGTTGTTTGTAAATAATTAATTCCTATATCTTTTTCATTTTTTTTTCGACTGAAGAACATTCAGACCATTCATAACTTAAATAAGAGTGCTATCATATGAACAAAAAAAGAAATAGTTTGAGATTTATAATTCTTTTTCTCGCCTCATGTTGGACTTGGTTCACTTTTCCGTTGAATATTTCGCGAATACAGAACAAGCTCAAGATGAATTTATTCATCGAAACGGGATCAATATAATAAATTCCTCAATAGTTCTCGATCATCATAAACCCATTCGTCATCGGCAATTTCAGGTTGCAGTTGAGTGGCTCGGGTGGAAGTTACCAATGGTAGATGTTGGAAGTAGTTGTGGTACACTGGAGGAATGTGAGGAAGCAGACTGATCATGTCTTTTTTCAGCTGAAGTTATAGGCCTACAGGTTGTTTTCTTGACATTGATTTCACGGAAATCCACTGAATCATTTAGAGTATCCTTGAATTTGATTGAAAATTTTTGTCCTCTTTTAAAACGAAGCCACCGAATTTTCAACCAGTTCACAGCAAAGCCGTCAGTGCCTGTTTTTCTATTGATTGCGGGATCCACAGTTATAATCAGGATTGAAACATTTAGCTGGAACACATTTTTTGTTTTCGTTTCGTAAGTTTTGCCACTATTTCTCAGAATTTTACAATTCTAATGAAAAAATTATCCAAAGAACTTTAGTGAGTATTCACTTGCCATTTCGAATATATACTGTATGTAGTCTTTGGTTGGGTTGTAAAAGTTGCATCAGAGGCACATCATCATCTGAAACTGTTGTAAACGAATCCGTGTGTGAGGTAGGTTCCATGTTGTCAATATGCACTACAATGTAGTGCATAGTAAATATTCTTCGTCTACAACTGACTTGGACTGGATTCCATTAATGGAGATCGAGGATTAAACGTTGCTGGGGTTCATTGGTAATTATGGCAGGATCAGGGATCGGACTGTCGATGGGAGGTTCAAACGGATTAGTACTCTAGTCGGGGTAAATGGAAGTATGTCGGACCAAAAGTGGTTTCCACGTAGTAGTATAGTATTTTATGAATATCAATAAAACTCATGAAAGGGGGGCGTGGTTGAAATGAATTCGAAATAGTGGGTCGCGAATGCGGAAAGGTTGAGAAAGACTGCATTACACAACCCCAAAGTGCATAGAATTGCGTGAATATGACGTCGAGGATTGATAATAGGTATCAACTTCCTGGTTTTATTTTATCAAGTCGTGTGATAATGAAAATCAATAACCTAACATTCATTTTCATTTATATTCCCCATAACACTCATAATCTCACACAAAAGAAGCGTAAACAAAGTTACTTGGACTTGGTTCGCTAATGCTCTGAACGATATGTGACAAAATTCTCATGAAAAATATATCCGCTCCACATATGGCCCAAAAAACTCAGTGAAAACTTGGTTCATTACAGCACTGAAAATTATAACCTTTCAAGAGTATCATGCAGATTCTATCATAAAACATCGCTATCATGGACTTGGTCCACTTCAGCTTTGAACCCCCACATTGTGTCTGTTTCATTCATTGTTATTATTCAATCTATTTAATTTTTGAAAAAGTTTATGCACTAAAATAAGACAGCGATGTCAAATCGAGTGTTAAAAAGATTGAATGGCTGGTGATTACCTACTTCTCTACATAAATCTGTGCGAGGAAAAACTTGACGATTCTTTGCTCCTGATGAACAATTGTTTACTTTCACTCCAGAGTCGCGAAATTAGGTATATGAACTATTATGATGACCTAAGATTCCATATGTATCCTGTTACAAGTTTTAGTTTGGTTTCTATAAGTATTTTTTTCAGGTCCAAGTAATATAGGCGACTGAGATTAAGAACGTCGCGCTAGAACGGTAGAAATTGGAACTACTCCATGGGTCATACCAGTTTGTTTACATCATATGAAAGCATTGATTATTTCCATTTTATCTTGAGTTTTCAAAGTGTTTACTTCGTTTACTTGGCTCTGCATTGTTTTTTCTATCTTTGTGTATAAGTTAATAGTGTTCGAGTATTTTGCCGATTTAATTCTGGACAATATAATTGTTAAAAGTAGAACTTCAAGTTGAAAAGTTTCAAATATAATATAAGGACGAAGTGAGTTTTATACAAAAAGTGATGGGGGCGGAACCCCCCATTCTGTTCAGTAAAGTGTAAAGAACATACTCTCATATGTTCTGAAACTGGCTTCCCAATTCTCAAGTTTTTAATCCACACTTTCCTTCTGTCCATCAACTCTTTGTTATCTAACTTGGTTTCGAATATAACACTGAGTTTTCCTGCTTTTGGGAAGGTATGAAAACTGATTTCCGGATTTTTCTTCGCCCAAGAAGAGCAGTGAGGTACACAACAATAATGATTCATATTTTCAATGAATATGATCGACTTCAAGCAACCACCAAACACTTCTATGTTAAACAAATTGAACTTTATGTTGAGATTTGAAGGAAACTCGAAAGTAAAACACGGGCAAAGGCTTCCAATATTTTAATTTCAAATGCCAGATAAAGAGATATAAGTGGACTTTATTAAGTGACTGCTCGTCTCGAGATGTTAATAAGAAGTGATTTTTATATAATACAACTGAGCTTAAATAATGTAACCTACTTTTAACCTGAATAATAAGGCAATATAATATTTCTAGGTGAATAATTCAATTAGATGTAATGTAACCCGTAATTTCATTTGAACAGAAGGACAACTATTAGGTAGGTACCCTTTTGAGAATCGTACAATAATAATATTTCTAGGTAAATAATTCAATTAGATGTAATGTAACCCGTAATTTCATTTGAACAGAAGGACAAATATTAGGTAGGTGCCCTTTTGAGAATCGTACAATAAATAATAATAAGCTTATCTTGTTACCTAAATTGAACAGTAATCATATGGCGAATAATGTAAACAAACGATTCTATGGCCCATGCGTTAGTTATGTTCGTACACGGTAGAGGGCGTATTCCTTAGCATGAATCGCCTTAGAGAAAGACTCCGTATTTCAACAAAAACATGTAGTAACACTTAAATACATCTGGACTATAAAAAATTAACAAAAGAGTGTATACTCAGTAAAAACAACCTAAACAAGAAATATACCAACTACTCCAGTCATTACGTCGGAAAAATCGGGTTAGAAATGCAAATGAACCGAGAAAGCCAAATTGTAGATATTATGTTGGGGGGGGCTAGAAATGCTTTAGTTCAAATTGTCGACCAAAATAACCTTGTGGGTTTTCCGCCATCTTGAAAAAGGGTTAAATTCAGTTTTTTCATCATTACTCGGTTCCCCGTTGAGATACGAAAATTTTTATTGAATACTTTTTTGTTGCTTTTTGCACGATCTACAATTAAGGTTTCATACATTTTTCACGTATCGATCATCGTTATCGAGATATCGATGAAAACAACCATAAATTTGGGGAGAACAAATTGTTTCTCGCTATTTTCTTTTCTCTCGTGAAAGATATCGAGAAATGTTCGCAATTAAACTTGTAGAGCGTGCCCAGACCTAAAAATTCGTTTTTTAATTTTTCATTTCCAACAAAAGTTACGACCTCTAGCGCGCCACAAAGTCAATAAGACTGTGTCCGGTTTTTATTTAGCCGCTCGCACGGTTCTATCCACACGTCAGGGAATTATTGCAATACAAAATAAATTAATAAACCAGCCAAATTATATATCAAATACATAAAATTTATTATTCAAATAATAGTTATGCAGCAAAAATAATAATTACAGGCAGTAATTTTTTTCACACGTTTTTCGGCGTTTTGATGGTCCTGGCTGTTCAAACTTCTCCTCGGTAGACTCCGTTGGTGGGAGTAGTGAAAGATTATTCGTCTTATGAAAGAATGTAGGCTTTCACGGCCGGTGTTAATACATCTCTGGTTTTTCGGGCTTGAGGGCCGTGTGGTGGAATTTTGACTTCCGGAGCTTTCGGCTACATCTGCGGCATCCATCTTCAGCGGCGTGGTCTTAGTTGAACTCCTCTATGTGAGTTTACTACGACTGATTGCAAATCTGGAATTGACTCGTTTTTATTTTTCGTTCCGCCAGTGTTCTGTTGATCGTCCGATTCCCTGGTTCTATCTGGTTTCGTCTTAGCTGTTCTTAGAACTGGATACTAAATTTTTTTGCGATTGAGATACATAAGCACAAGGATAACTTCAACAGAAAGGAAGAGGGACTAAATTTGAACAAAATTTGGTATCCAGTTCTCTAACTCTAACGGTCGCTCTATGGCGAGACGCACATTGCAGCGTCGGGCGCGCTGAGGCCGACTTTGTGACGCGCTGGAGGTCGTAACTTTTGTCGGAAATAAAGAATAAAAAAACGAATTTGTAGGTCTGGACATGCTCTACAAGTTTCATTTCGAACATTTCTCGATATCTTTCATGAGAAAAGAGGAAATAGCGAAAAACAATTTTTTCTCCCCAATTATGGTTTTTATCATCGATATCTCGATAACGATGATCGATACGTGAAAAATGTAAGGAACCTTAATTGTAGATCGTGCAAAAAGCAACAAAAAAGTATTCAATACAAATTTTCGTATCTCAACGGGGAACCGAGTAATGATGAAAACACCATAAATTTAACCTTTTTTCAAGATGGCGGAAAACCCACAAGGTTATTTTGGTCGACAATTTGAACTTAAGCTTTTCTAGCCCCCCCCCCAACATAATATCTAAAATTTGGCTTTCTCGGTTCATTTGCATTTCCAAATGTATATAATGACTGGAGTAAACTGGAATTTACGGAAACAGAAAATTGCATACTTGGCAAATAATTGAAAATCGTAATATTTGATAATAGTCATCAATTGTCATCAAAAGACAACTGTAGATGCTGGCAATGGAAACATCGTGAGACTTGTTTTCAATAAGAAGATATAAGGGCTGACAAGTGTGGGGTGTGCATTCAATCGCTACAAAAAACTTGTGATATAAGATGTAATATCTATATGGTTTCACATTGCTTGTGTGGGCTTAATTCATGAAGATATCAAATTGTATGGAGATGAATTGAAAAAAAGCAGGTGGCAAAATATGAAATTGCAACTTGTGTTAAAGTGATGAGCGAGTTGGATGTGACTAATATTCCAACGACCGTCCAGATTTACACCGAAGATGTTTTGACAGAACTAGAAAATATCATGAAAAAAACTGGAAAACATGGAAAATAATAACGAATAGACACATGATCAACAATTGAAAATCAATGAAGACTTACAACATGAAAAAGTAATTATTCGAAGCTAGTTGAACGAGGTCAAAGAAGAACTGAACAAGCAACAACAAAAACAAGGTACAGTGAACACAGTTTATCCTACAAGAAATAGGACAGCTCGATAGCGGGATAAATAACTGAATGATATATAGTTCAAAAGAATCCATATCAGTTAATCCAGAAGATACATATACATTTGATCTATCCAAAAACAAGGAGATTCTCAATTTACTCTCAGTCGAGATAAATGACGGGAATATTGCTAAAATCACATTATGGGTTTCAATAGATCCAGTGCCAAAACATGTTCCACAAACGTCACATTTGATGGCTTAGAGAAAAAAACAAGCATTGAGACTTTCGAACAAACTCAAATCAGCACCTTACCGGATAAGCACTGACAGAACAAAGATGCAAATTGAACACTTCAAGAGGATGAAGGATGGACTGAAAACAAAAATCTTAAATGGTGAACCTAATCTAATACAATGGTCAACCGAGAAAAGTAAACAAAAATGGTAAACAGGAAAACAGGAGTACGCCCCACTCTAGATTCATGGTTACAATATTGGAGGTTTGGAAACTAAACTTGAGGAGTTATTCAAAGCAGAAGCTTATATATCTATGATATAATCATCCTGATAGAAAGTTGTCTAGATTGTGACATTCCTGATGGTGAAATCAACTTAGACGCTTACAATATGTTTCTATGTGATCGTAGTGATAAAACAAGTTCGAAAATCAGAGGAGACGAAGTTTCAATTACCACTTGTTCATACTTTTCATATATTCAATGAATAAAAATTGTTGACTTGTGAGTAGCTCTTTTGTTTCTTCTGCCTTGACTTTGAAATTACATTAAGAAATTGTGTATCTACCCATTACCCACCTGAGGAACATATTTTTATAAATAAAAAAGACGTTTTTATTTTGTTTGTTTATTTTTTCATTGAAACCTAGTCCTCTCTAACCACAGTTCATATGAACTGTAGCAGAAAATGTATGTTAGCAAAAAAATATTCCACACTAACAACTACCTTATTTAATTCTTATAAACCTATACACTAATACAAAAATTCACCTGACTAAATGTTGACTAAGAAATCAAATAAAAAACTACTAAAAAGTATAATTTGAATTATTCAAAACTCTTGTATTGAAAGGTAAAAGGAATCAGAGAAACTCATGCTAAATATTACATGCTATGGTGCTAATTGATTAACACAATCAACATACTTGAATTTATTTTTGAAGAATCCTTTGACACGTTCAACTCAAATGAATTTTTATTTGTTAACCTCGTGCAGATACTTACGAATCATGTGTTTCTTGAAGAATTATGTCCCACCGATATTTTTTATTAATTTTGAATCTGTTAGCATTTTAGCATTATTTTATATATCTTTATAGAGATTTGGTTCATAAATGATGACATAAAAAGTATCAAGTTTTTGACAGCGGTGCGGTATTTCTTTCTGGTATGAATAAAACAGAGAAAGCAATAACCGCTTGAGTGGTTCCAAAATGAATCGAGGACGGCTTAGCCCCTTCGAATTAGACTATTTTCATTGCACGTTGCCAAAATTATTAAAATTCTAACGTCAGCCCATATATTGAATTTTGAATGCGCGCGCATCCAAATTATGATAGATTACGATTCTGATAGAATCCGTTATGATATTTTACGAATTCTATGGTGTACGATTTCTATCCTGTACGATTCTGATGGTGTCCCGTTATGATATATTATGAATATGATTTTGTCACGTTTCTATCGAATACGTTATGATAAAATACGTTATGACGAAGTACGTTCTGATAATGTACGTAATGATAGTATACGTTTCTATAAAATACGATTTCTATAAAGTACGATTCTGATATTATACCATTCTGACGCATTACGATACCTACCATGTAGCGTTATGATATGGTATATTATGATGCAATGTATGGACCCCTCCCTATAACGCAGGTCTAGCCATCGCTCGGAAACACGGGCTGAGTTCGGGTTGTTGACTCCGTTCGATTTTCTCACTCCTTCTTTCCCCAAGCCGTTCGAGTATGCTCATTAGAACTCAGAGAGTTGACTCCATTGTGTTCGGGTATGGTAGGAGTAGATCGAAAGGAGGTAACTCTCTAGACACCGTTGGCTGAGGGTGCGTGTTATGGATAGAGTTGTCATGAGATTGTCACTATACTTGTCAGACAGTTCGAAAAACTTCTAATAATATTATAGACTTATACAAATTTTGAGTTTTCTTCCGATTTGTTCAGCATGGCAGCAATTATATTCTCCGAAACCCATTCAGTTATCAACGTGGAAGTTATATATGTGAACCCTCAAAAATCCCTCAACTTGTATTTTCCTTACAATGCTGACTTAGGCCTTTGCGAATAGAAGTAACCGCTCTCTGTTCTTAGCTTAGTTCTGTTAGCGACGTTGTATAAGAAACATCTCTTCTAGTACAAATAAAGTTGTGTGCTGTAAACTCGATTTTTGACTTTTCATAAAGACATTTTCGTGGCCCGAAAGCTCAATTGGCGCAGTCGGTAGGATAACGGAAGAATATCGATCGCGATTTTCGTCAGTTCCAACTGTTTATCCGTTATTCAGAGAACAGCTTCGACCATCCATCCAGAGGACCAGCATACCTGTTATATGTCCAAGTCATGAGAGCTGTTTTGAATTGAACTACTTTATTTCAAGATCGATCATACAAGACTAGAAAATAATAGCTTGACAAGGACTTCTGTGTCATCATGACATGAATCACCATCTTGTGACGTAAACCAGCAAAATGCAAATAAGGTTGCCTACCTTATAACACCTTCCCCTCTTAAGAACCAAATACATTTTGATTAGTATTAAAAGTAAAGTAACATTGCCACAAAATAAATTAACACATGAGAAATAAATGTTCTTAAGAGAGGCAAACACATTTTATCCCAATATACAACATACTCATTAAGTCTAGAGGGCTGTCTTATTGTTCTACTAGGTCGAGCACTTCCCTGACTGGTTGGTTTCTGATTATTATCTGTTAACATAGGACTTACAGGATTTTCCGAACAAGAATCAATCAAGGAAGTATCTGCCTCAACATATGTGGAACTATTCCTACGCCTTTTTGTTTTTAGGTGGTTTAAGTTCGGTAATGACGCTCACTTTTTCATTGTCAACCCTCATACCTTCTTTACTGAAAATATGTCCCATATATTTTACTTCAGTTTTCTGAAATTGTACTTTTTCTTTGTTAAATTTCACCCCCTTCTCTCTGGCTCTTTCTATTACCTTTTTTAGTGTTCGACTATGTTCCTGCTCCAAAGTATTGGTTGCTATTAATAAGTCGTCAAAGTAAATTATGGTGTTTTCAATATCACCGAAATTCTTAAAATTAACTTTCTGAAAATATTCAGGTGCCAAATTTATGCCAAATGGAAGCCTGCAAAATCTATAGCACCCAAACGGGGTTGCAAAAGTTGTAAGTTTACTGGATTCATTCGAGAGTTTCACTTGATAAAATCCATCTTTAAAATCTAAAACAGAAAAATATTGCTTGCCTGCCAATTTGCTGCTAATTTCCTCTAGACTGGAGATTTCAAAAAATTCCCTTTCGATACATTTGTTCAGCTCCTGAGGGTCTAAACATAAACGTAATGTTTTGTTAGGCTTTTCAACAATAACTAGTGGATTAACCCACTCACTGGCATTATTTACTTTGGAAATTATTTTCTGTTCCTCTAAGCTTTTAAGTTTGGCTTGTAATCTCTCTTTTATTACTAAAGGTACTCGTCTACATGGCCTAGCAACAGGAATGCTATTTTTTTTAAGGATATGTTGCACTCTTCTGGAAAAGAGCCTAAACCTTCAAAAACATCTTGATTTTCTTTTATAAACTGTTCCCTATTTTTTATAGATTCAATACTACTTGTTTTCTTTATAAACCCTAACTCATAACAACTATAGGCAATCCAATTATTGGTTTTACATTTAAATCTAGCACCAAAAAGTCCAATTCTAAAGATTTATCTTCACTTCTACAATTCAATTTTACTATACCTATGGGATTCAATTTGGCGCCACCATAAGCTTCTAAGACTATGCTCGACTTCGTTAGTTTACCCATCGAAAGCTGATTATATACTTGTCTTGGGATAATGTTCACCTCTGAACCTGTGTCGACTTTACACTTAACTTCTCTTCCATTTAGTTTTATAGTTTCCATCCACACTGAGCTATTGTCTTTTTTCACTTCCCCCACTTTCAGAACACTGCATACAAATAATTGATCGTCTTCGTCAGATGGTCTTTTTTCTTGTTGAGACACCTCCCTAACCTTCCTCATATCCGACCTGCATGCCACTATAAAATGGTTCAGCTTACCACATCTGTGACACTTTTGTCCGAATGCTGGACACATTCCATATTCATGTGTTTTGTTGCATTTCATGCACTTGAATTTTTTTCCATTATTCCTTCCACCCTGCTTGTCCTCTCTGTTTGAACTGGTTCTTCTTTCTGGGGTATATTTATTCTTTTTAATACTTGTTTCATTTTTATGCCTCACATATTCTAAATGCCTTTTTGTTGCTTCTGAATTTCTACACATGTCTATTGCCACATCTAGTGCCAAGTTTTGAATATTAAGTAATTTCTCTTGGATTCTAGGGTCGTTTGTACCCAGGATGATCCTATCAACAAGAATTGACTCTTCTTGAGTGTCATACTCACATGACTGTATGAGTTTTTTTAATTCACCAAAAAAATGATCGAATGGCTCATCCGGTGCTTGAATACGATTGTTGAAAACAAACCTCTCATATGTTCTATTTTTCCGAGGTGCACAGTATTTCGTAAACTCCCTCACAACCTTGTCGTACTCTTTCTTATCATCTGGCGATTCAAATTTGAAGGTATTAAATGTTTCGACACCTTCACTGCCAATTGTGTTCAAAAACAGAGCAATCTTTATTTTGTCCGATTTTCCATCTTTTTCAGTGGCAATCAAATATGTTTCAAAGTTTTGAAGAAATCTTTTAAAATTCTCGTTGAGATTTCCTTCAAATTTCATGGGTTCTGGTAGCCTTCCTTCCATTTCTTGTAATTTGTTTTTAACCTATTTCACGGTAACTAACGTCTCTGCTTTGGGTGTCTTGTACACGGTTTTTTTTTGTGCGATTAATGGTCCTTTCTCGACTACGCCATGTTATATGTCCAAGTGATGAGAGCTGTTTTGAATTGAACTACTTTATTTCAAGATCGATCATACAAGACTAGAAAATAATAGCTTGACAAGGACTTCTGTGTCATCATGACATAAATCACCATCTTGTGACGTAAACCAGCAAAATGCAAATAAGGTTGCCTACCTTATAACAATACCCAGTCGCTCCAGACTCCAGAAAAAAAACCGGTTCACCATCGTGGTAAGTCGAGAATTCCTTTCTGCCTTCCAAAAAATTTCTATTTGAAAGTTTATAGTAAAGATTTTGTTAGGAATTTCGGAACATTGATTATCAGAATCATTCAATCAATCCATCATTTTTCTTTTATCGAAATCGAAATAGGTGGACTGACTATAGAAGTCACATAGATTTAATATTCCTCAATACTATTAGAATTGAATTCAACAATAAATATTTGATTATCGCTATAGGTACATCAATTTAACATAATCGCATTTTGAAACTTGATACTCCAAGTTCACTGCTACAAGATAAAGCGGCGACACTTGTTCCCACGAAATGGATTACCGACTGTGAGAAGAGAAAGAATAGCTTGTATCGTACATTGTTATCTTTAGTTCTCGGAGAGAAATATTTTATCGTTTCGAAGAATATTTTTGTGAAAGCATTTTATCTTTGAATTTGGTGGTTCCAACTTACATTGACAATTTTGTTTTGAAAAAGAATATTCAATAATTTCAATCAACATTTAATGACCGATCCCGAAGTTGAAAGACTAACGAATATCTTGAACTCATTAAGTATGACTGAAGTTAATTACACTCTTTTCAAAATCTATTCGGATACCATCCCAACTTATGATGGATAATCAGATACTGTTGAAATATTCATTAACGCTGCCGATCGATTTTACAATAAATATCACGGCAACGATGCCACACTCAATCAATGTATTTTAAGCATTTTATTAAGTAAATTAAAAGATAGAGCCCAGTTGTTGATCGGAGCAAGAACCGAACTAACAACATGGCTACAAGTTAAAGCAGAATTAAGAAATACTTTTGGAGACCGGCAAAGTCTTGACAACCTAGAGCAACAACTTTTCACTCTAACGCCAAACAGAGGGGAACATCCTCTAGATTTTGCAAAGAGAATCCAAATATTACGCAGTAAACTAGCTTTCAAAATTAATTCTGACATTAACATGGAACAAGCCACCAAACTTATACATATTCGTCAATACGAATCGCAATCGCTCAAAGTATTTCTGAGAAATTTAAATATCAGATTACAGGACAAAGTCATTGTTCTTTGGAAACAGCTATGAATTTAGTCCAGCAGGACGAGAATTTCAGGCACACACAAAACCTGGTGTTTCAAAATCGCCCAAATATCAATGTACCTAAACAGTCCCCAAGGCAAACCGAACAGAGTCACAACGTATTTTCGAACTAAAACATGCCATATTCGAATCAAAACTTGCCGAATTATCGACCGACGACCTCTTTCCCGAATTTCAGGAACCAATTTCAGACTTCAGGGTTCAGAAACCAGCCCTCAAATATTTCTCGAACTCAAAATCAATTTTCTAGTCAACCAATAAACATTCAGTCCAGACCAGTGACACAATCGTTTCCGACAAACAGACAAGTATTTGGACCGCCCCGAAACGTTTTCAAACCGACCGGTAAACCCGATCAGAGGACTTTCGAACCGATGTCCACTACATCTAGAAATTCAACAGTACGTAGACCCATGTCCCATTCATTTGCCAATCCTGTCCAATCGCAACACCAAAAATGGACACCTATGAACGAAGAAATGCACACTCATAGCTACGATCAATTTGACTTTGCACCAGACTACTACCCGGACAATTATCAAAACTATGAACAATTTGACTATACCCAAGAATATTATCCCGAACAGTATCAAGACTACTGTAACACTAACTATTTCCAAGAACAAGACCCTTCAACCCCCGATTTGACAAATGAACCAAACGATAATAGCTACGAACCTGAAAATGAAAATTTTTACAAACCGCCTCCGAAGAACGAGACAGCGTGATTGAACTTCATTCTGCCACGGTCAACGGACTACCCTACATACAAATTCGAAACCCTCCTATTAAATTACTCATCGATACTGGATGCCATACTTCTATATTGAAGCCATCTATTGCCGAAAAATACTATCCTGATAGGATTTTTCGACAACCTTCTCAGTTGAAAACTTCTTTAGGCGAAAAAGAAATTCAATTTAGAGCTACCATCCCTGCTTTCGAAGAATTTCATAGTAGTTACGAGACCGAATATATTTTATTTCAATTCCACGAATTTTTTGATGGAATTTTAGGATTGAAAGAATTGAAAAACTTAGATTTGAATATCGATTTTACTAATCAGATATTGAGAAACGATTTTATAGAAATTCCATTCTTTTATAGACAACCTCACGAAACTTCTTTCACTTTTGAAATACCGCCTTTCGAAAGTTTAGTCCGAAAATATCCCGTCAATATCCGCGAAGGTGAGATAATCATTACACAGAAAAATGTTAATCGATTATTTATTCCTGAAACTTTGACTCATGCCTCGAACTACCGTGCAACGTTCGAAATATTCAATAACACGGATAGAACAATTTCTGTCACAATGAATGAACCTTTTAAAGCTATTCAAATCGAGAAAGAACACTTTGAATTCTATAATATTGAAAGCGCTTTACCAGACGATCACTGTTATGGTTTCACAGAAGATCTTCCAGATAAAATCAGGACAGACCACATGAATTTAGAAGAAAAAAGAGCTATTTTCAAACTTTATAAAGAATTTGCGGACATATTCCATAGCGAAAACGACAAATTATCATTTACCAATAAAATTAAACACGAAATAAAGACTAAAGACGAAATTCCGATACACACCAAATCCTATCGTTTTCCCTACTGCCACAAAGAAGAAGTCCAGAGACAAATACAGAAAATGCTAGAAGATGGAATTATTCGACCGTCCTCTTCTGCATGGAGCAACCCGATATGGATTGTACCAAAGAAGACCGACGCATCAGGAAAGAAAAAATGGCGCATCGTAGTTGACTATGGGAAGTTGAACGAGAAAACAATTGACGACCGATATCCAATCCCGAACATCGATGATATACTTGACAAGTTGGGAAAATGCAATTACTTTACGACATTGGATTTAGCATCGGGATTCCATCAGATCGAAATATAACAGAACTCCATCGAGAAAACTGCTTTCAACGTGGAGCACGGTCATTACGAATACCTGAGGATGCCGTTTGGATTGAAAAACGCTCCGGTTAGCTTCCAACGGGTTATGGACCATGTTCTCAAAGATTCGCGAAATAAAATCTGCCTGGTGTACATGGACGACATCATTGTATTCTCAACTTCCTTACAAGAACATATATCCAACCTAAAACAAGTTTTTAAAACACTGCGCGAAGCCAAATTAAAAATACAATTAGACAAATGTGAATTTTTCAAACAAAATATTGAATTTTTAGGCCATGTCGTCACTCGCGATGGCATCAAACCTAACCCCAATAAAATCAAAGCTATTCAAAATTTTCCAATACCAACAACCGCTAGAGAAATTAAATCTTTCCTTGGCTTACTAGGATACTACCGAAAGTTTATAAAAGATTTTGCCCGGCTAACCAAACCGTTCACGCGTTGTTTGAAAAAAGGTGAAAAAATCGTTCATACCACCGAATTCCTAGAAACTTTCGAAACTTGTAAACAAGTACTGACAAATGAACCTTTACTCCAATATCCTGACTTTGACAAACCCTTCATACTAACCACCGATGCATCTAATGTGGCAATCGGCGCTGTATTATCACAGGGTGTAATAGGAAAAGATAAACCTATTGCGTATGCGTCAAGAACGTTAAACCCCTCGGAACAAAATTATTCTACGATAGAAAAAGAACTATTATCGATCGTATATTTCACTAAATATTTCAGGCCGTATCTTTTCGGAAAACGATTCGTTATCATCACAGATCACAAACCCCTACAATGGCTATTCAACCTCAAAGACCCTAGCTCAAAATTAGTCAGATGGCGCCTAAAACTTGATGAGTACGATTATGAGATCATATATAGAAAAGGAAAAAATAATTCTGTCGCGGACGCCCTATCCAGAGTAGAACTTCATCCGATGGAAAACGAATCCATGGTAGCTAATGCCGATTTACCAGAAAATCGATTCGAAGAAGATTTCCCAGAAATTTTTGCAGACTTAGCGAACAGAGACCAAATACCAGAAATTACTGAGGAAGACCTACAGGACCTCGACACTTGCTTGAATGAAGAAATGAAAAGACTCGAAACGTCCAAGAAACAACCCGAAAAGGACCAACGTATAAATATTTTATCCGACGAAGTTTTAGTCCCTGCGCGACAAGAGCAACAAATTCAAGACGATTCCAATGAAACTCAACATTCATCTCATGAAAATCCGATTCTTGAAATCCCGATATCGGAACAACCCTTGAATAAATTCAAACATCAAATACTACTGTCAGAAAGCAACGACGCAATGTCTGCTCATATAAGATTCACAAAACCGTTCGATAAAATCCGCTATAAAATAGTTCTACCAAGTAGAAATTTCGAAAATGATCTTGTAAAAATGTTTTTGGAATATCTTAAACCAAAAACAGTTTATGGTATATATTTTGAGGAAAAACTGAAAAAGTTATACCCCTTATTCAAAAGCACTTCAAACATTCAGCTTTCAAGTTAGTCCAAAGCAATATTTTTTTGACAGACATAACTGACAAAGACGAACAAAAACTAAAAATCCAACATCATCACGAAACAAAAACAGCGCATAGAGGCATAAACGAAACAAAAACCGCACTAATGAAAACATATTACTGGCCGAACTTGATCAATGTTGTTACAATACTTGTACTACCTGCCAAAAACCAAAATATGAACGCCACCCTCACGTGATCAATTTCAATCCTATACCCCTTCGAACATATTTATATCGATGCATTATCGGCAGACAGAACCAAATTTCTGACCATCGTGGATAGCTTTTCGCGTTTTGCCCAAGCTTATCCCATTCACTTGAACGCGCCTAACATATTAGACGGTCTCTTGAAATTCATCTCTCATTACGGAATTCCTAATAAAATAACCTGTGATTCAGGAACAGAGTTCAAAAATAGTCTGATGGAAGAATTTTGTAAACTTCACAAAATAGCTTTGCACTATATCACTCCCAAAAATCCCAATAGCAATAGCCCTGTAGAACGCCTTCATTCTACGCTTATTGAAGAATTGAGAACCTTGAAGCTCGAACACCCAGATAGGTCTATAACAACTCAAATGCTGTACGCTATATTAGGATACAACAATACCATTCACTCCTCAACTAAATTCACACCTTTTCAAATCATTAAAGGAAATATTGAACATCAAAGCCCATTCGATACAACATTCTCGAAAATCACCTCTGATTATATTGAAAAACATGTAAGAAATCAGAGAATATAATAAATGAAATGATCAAAGAAAACAACGATAAATCGAAAAATCTAGACGGAGTCAACTCCGAAAGAAACGATCCGCCAGAAATTAGAATCGATGACAAATTATTCCTCAAAGAATCGCCCAGAAATAAACTCTCACCCCTGTATAAGGAAATTCAACCTACCAAAGACTGTGGTAATAAAATCCAAATACCATAAAAGTAGACTAAAACCTCAACGAAAATGTTCTCAGAAACAAATTTTTACAGATGGCAGTCCTGTACCTACTACTTCTCGGGATACTAACCACTGACGGACAACAAATAACCATGTCTCAAATAAGGAACCCTATTCTTCCTTTCTCTCTCGGAAAAGCAAGAATTACTACCCAAAAACATACATTCCTGAAACCCATAGACCTGAAACAATTCAATGACCCAATCAATAGCATAACCAATAACTCTAAATACATAGCCGACCTTGTTTCAATCAAGGGTGATTTTTATCCCCAACTACATCATATGCATAGCCACTTGCTACAACTTCTCGAACAAATTTCTGTGAAATTAATGAACATAAAACCTCAGAAATTCATTCGTTCCAAAGAGGTTTAATAAACTTCGTAGGTAGAGCAAACAAATGGTTGTTTGGTACTTTAGACGATGAAGACGAAGACAAATACGAAAAAGCCATTTCTACAATAACAAATAATCAAAAAATCTTACACCATGATTTTGATAATTATTTCACTATCACAAAAAGATACATGAACGAAACAACAAATGATTTGAAGCAAATTGTTAGAAACCAACAAATAATCGAAAAACAGATAGAACCAATTATCCACAGTGTAAATGAATACACGCTATTCTTACGCCTTCAAAACTCTCTCGATACAATGATAATTGACTGTCAGAATATGCTTTCAATCTTGAACAATATCGAAGAATCGATACTCTTTGGCGAACTGAATATTATACATAGCATAATATTACCAATATCTGAACTCAAAGAACTAATTGAAATAATGTTTAATATGTACAAAGAAAGTCTACCACATTTCGATAATATTCAATCTTACTACAAACTTCTAAAGATTGAAGTGAGATATAAAAATGATATAATTTTATTCACTATCCATTTTCCGATACTTCGAGAGAATCTTAACGATTATTATCATTTATTCCCTATCCCGATATCCGATAATGCCATCATTCCTCTGAAACCATACATTATCCTGAACTTGACTTATCACCACTACGAAGATGGACCATGCCATGAAGTCGAGACCACGTGTATTTTCCGGCTGGAAAATCGAATATCCCAAGACGACTGTCTACCTGAATTGTTGAACGGAAAAAGCAACCAGCCATGCCGCTCACTCCAAGTCCACCTAGACCAAGATGTTGTGGAACCTGTCAATGACGCTTATATCATTGTGGTTCCTGTCAGCAGCACTACAATTGAGAAAAAATATAAAGATCACGGATACGAAGAAATCCATCAGCCACAACTAATCCACGTACCCCAGAAATGTAGTCTCACCATACATGGTGAAACGATTAGCAACAACGTCTCCGTGACCCGGGAAACTCCTCTACAGATACCCATGGTAAAGACCATCGAATCCAACCACGAGGACTTCCCCTTGAAAGTTCCTAACAAGATCAACCTAGACGAGCTCACCAAACTCCAAAAGCTTGCTGAGAAGACCCAACTACACCGACTCCAAGCCTTGGAAGAGAACAACACTTCATATGTCGCTTTTTATATTTGCGTTATATTGATTGTTATGATAACTATTTTCATTATATATAATTCGTTTAAGAAAAACAAAAATAGAATTTTCGAATATTTTTAAAACAATAGTAAAAAGGCTAAAGATTTGAATTCAGAAACAATACTACCGTATTATTTTCATCTTAGGGATGGAGGAATTATGTATGTGAACCCTCAAAAATCCCTTAACTTGTATTTTCCTTACAATGCTGACTTAGGCCTTTGCGAATAGAAGTAACCGCTCTCTGTTCTTAGCTTAGTTCTGTTAGCGACGTTGTATAAGAAACATCTCTTCTAGTACAAATAAAGTTGTGTGCTGTAAACTCGATTTTTGACTTTTTGAAAAGACATTTTCGTGGCCCGAAAGCTTATTTTGGATGAAAAAGTATATGTAACAGATGGGAAATTAGCGTTGCAGGATAAAAAGAGTAGGTCTAACAGGTTAGACAAAAATTTCGCTTGAATTGCTGATCAGACATGTAAGGAACAGTTAGTTCTGCAGTTAGTTTTCAACTTTTTCGATAAAATCTTCGTCGGATGAATCATGAAAAATAATTTCTCACTTATTCAATAACTACTAATTTAGGATCCATCATGCTTCGAATTTTCAAATTTAGAATATGCGCTCTTTTCAAGGTCAAGGGATCGGCCAGGGCATCGAACTAGGTCGACGAGTTTTTATGCGTACCTCATTTGAAACTCACAAGTCACAGGAGTGGACCGTACTCGGTAGTGATAGGATAATTCGAATGGGATATCTCTAGAACTTGCACAGAATCATCCGAATGATGGGTCACTCGAAAATTTTACAGTATGTATCCTAACATTCCGATTCAGGCTCAGTAACCATATAGACGCTTTTATTTCACTATCAGGTGATCAAATAATTGGATTCAATTTGCAGGGCATATGTACCATACACTAGTGAACAAGATTGTCATGGTAGCTGTGAAAAAATCGTAGTCAGAAGAAACTTTCATCTTTTTTCAGAATCAGGGGTCACCTACGAAGGTTATGGGTTTCCTACATGAGCAATATTGCTACAAAATTGTGTAAGACCTGTTTCACTTCAGATCTGCGAATGCATCAATGTTACCAGGAGAGTTGGTTATATCGACCACAAATTTCTGTAATTTTCTGAAGAAATTTCATATCTGGATATCCCCATGAGAAAATTGTAATTTTACTAGGTGCCTACAGGTAAATATTATAATTACAAATTGCCAGAACAATGGACCTGGCTATTGAATGTAACCTACCTTGAAGAAGTTTATTCAAAGCAGGTTACCTATTTTATAACTCTTTTATTATAGTTCAGTCAGTTCTCCGTATGTATATTCTGGCCCTGATAATGATGAAAATAATCAAGTTTTTTACAAGGATATCTTGACTAAGTTTTGTGAGGCTACGTAGCCTAGCTGGCATATTTTTTATATACTCGCCTATACATGGAACGAAGCCCAGCCATTATGAACGAGGCATGAGATTTACTTGTTCAGTGGCAAATCTCATTTCTCAATTAACCCATCCGAACAGCATTAAAGACATAACTCGTTGGATCCGATTGAATAAGTACCCAAGAAGAATCAGGCATTAATATATACAGCACTGGGAAATAGGATCATGGTGTGTTCCTTTACTGAAAACCATAAGGGTGAGGGCGCTGAATGCCAACATATTCCAGAAATGTTGGATTTTCCAAAAGTTTCCTGTGTGGCAAATGGACTTCAGAATGATTAGTATTAGACTTGGGCAGGGGTATGTCTCGGAAATTGGCAAGAGTAATAAGAGTTGCTTGTGAACTGTTTACTCCATATGAGTTTTACTCTTCAGATGGGGGATGATTGCAACACTTTTTTTGAACGTCAACATCGAGTGATATAAGACGACGAGCCGTTGAAATATCATATTCGAATTAACGAACTCACCAGTGAAGTTCAATTAATTATATGAAGCGGCTTGTCCGAATATATTACAACCCTCCCAGGTTCCCGCCCAAAGGACGTTGCAATTTTGAACTGGGCTGCATTTCTTGAGGGTGCGCTACGTTGCACCCACATTTCGTAACACCTACAATACGTAATACCCACATTTCGATACACCTACATTCCGTTATCCCCACATTTCGTAACACCCACACTCTAACGCACCTATGAGATCCATATTGAAATATGAACTTATTGTTACGAGGACCAATTTATTGCAGATGGACCTACCTTGTTAGCGAACTGTCTTGGAGTTTCTGGGTAGACCTCGAGTCATTCTTTATAAATCATAACCATATTTTCAGAATTTGGTGAAAATATTCGAGCAGACAAGGGACTAGTATAATAGGTAGTAACTTTGGGTTCTTACAGCAAATGAGATAAGAAATTCGAACATACGTTATTAAATGGGAACGTTTATAAACATATTGGAATAAAATAAGAAATAAAATTGAAATGGAAGGATTCACAAATTGCAAAGGAATACCGCATTGGATCGAAATTTCAATTTTGTTTTCTTCAGTCGCCTCACCGTTTCAGCTGGGTTTATATTTTAACGACATTTTGGAAGTGTATAAGCTGGTTACTGATTGTGCATTTATGAATAGCAAGTGATAAAATAACGAAAAGAACTGATATTGAACAATATGTGTAATTAAAAGCTCACACCGTATTGCGAAAGTCTCTAATAGGTCTTACTATATCAGACCCCTGGAATACCGTCTCTTCATCTGCTGCTACCTGGGCCTCCCTAACAACTCGAGAGAAAGCATACCATTCCAAATTGTAGTTGCGGGGTCTGTTCGCAGTATTGAAACAGAACTTATTTCCGGGAAACAGAGCGCGCCACGTTGTAGCGACTCACAGAGCGGTCAAATCACCTAAAACGTGGCCATAAATGAAATTTGTCAATTTTATGCCCATCGCTACCTGCGTATGTCTATTATTTGTGACGAATTGCTATACAGTTCAATATTTTTTCGTATTTACATACCACATCAACGAAAGGCATACATTTCGAAACGAGGCCACGTTTACATATTTACAAATTTCAATCACTTCGATATTCGAATAATCTGTCTATCTCTGTCTTCCGCCTCATTATGATAGACGTGTCCTGCGTGCCGATCTGTCATAGAACTCATAGATCACGTCGATCACAGAGCGCTTAATTTTCAGATCAGTCAAAAGTCAAATCTATCGAAAACCGCTGGCGTTGAAAGGAAAATAAATCCCACCGATCTTTAAATATAACTGGATGAGCATTGCCATATAGTAAAATTACGCCAACTAGTATATGACGTTTTGGAGCAAAGCACATGCGCATTAACGAAATGTCGAACATGGGCGTCTCCGTTGGGTTAGTAGGAAATATTTTCATCTCACTGAAAATGGTCTCGAAAATTAGAGAGAGAGTCAAAATTACAAGAAACGAATGAACCTTCTTTCACTATAGTTTCGCAACAGTCACGTAGCCAAATACTTTCAATTGAAAACTGCAAAGACTAAAATGAAATAACTTAACAACTCAACTAATAACTTGAACAAACCGACCGCCACTGATAAAATTGACGCTGTGACGTAATGACATTGACACTTTGGAGCAATGCACAGGCGCACTTGCGATTTGGCAGGGTTCAATTTGGCGTAATTTCAGCAAGGGTCGAAAGCAACACTGCTCATCCAGTTTATATTTAAGATCGGTGATAAATCCACAGTAATCCAATCAATGTATATAATATATTTGGCATAACCACTCCAAAACATTTACATTTCACATAGAATAGCGTGTCTGCGCATGCGTGAAACGCTTTATTAGATCTTTGCACAGACACAGACATAAGATATGATATAATAATGAGTTCTGTGGTTAGCGACCAGCGACCATTGATGCTATACAATTCTAGCAAAAAGTATACATTACAGCACTGGATATGAGAGCAGTTGAACAGTTGAAGTTGAAACGTTAAAACCTAGCGTTTGTTCACTACGCACGTTTGTTTTGAATAACCTCTTTAATCTCATTTGTTTGCTCATTTATTATTTTATATGTCTTTGAGTGACAATGTGTAACGTCATCAATTTCGTTGTTGCGAAAATAGAATGGCTTGAGGCTTGAGCGGATGGTCAAGTCAATCAAAATAAACGTTATTTTCTTCCTCTCCATTTTCCGCTAAAGATATGACAGGCATTTTCTAGAGACCGCCAGGTTCCACTTACAGCGTCTTAAAGACTATGACGTCTTGACTTAGTCTGGATTCAGACAGATCCGAAATCCGATCGTACGACGCTCAGATAGCTTTCTGATTGGTCGAAATTTGAATTTAGACCAATGAAAAAGCTATCTGAGTGTCGTACGATCGGATTTCGGATCTGTCTGAATCCAGCCTTATTCGCTCTGATAGCACCGCTCAAAGACGCTTCACGCAAATCCAATCGCCAAAATATAGCTCTGAGTTACTACCGATATGCATCTGTGTATCCCGGTGTATCAAAACAATAACCAAGTGAATTATTCAATTTATTGCTTCATCGCCGATTTACTTCATCAGATTGGTACTATTGGTAGTACTGAAACTTGTTAGGGGGTTTCCAAGACGTTGCTAGTTATTATTAGCGCTACTAATTATGTTAAAAGTCATTCGATCCCAATCTAAACTTGTGCTAGTCACACGCAGTCTTATCTCACGTCTTGATATTTTTTAGGTGAGTCGCATGAAATCACTTTATTTTTATCTATATTTCATTTCTGTCGATTATAAGTGGGAACTGTGGGTATATAGATTTTTCAAAATGAAAAAATCTCACTATCAGTCAGGTCCGTATTCCACATCTTTCGATATATATTTTTACCCATCAGATCCCTCTGAAAATATGTTCACTTCATACTATTATAGTTCATTACTGATTTTTTTCGCCTCAGGTATATACATTCATCACACAAACCTCATTGTTGTGCAACTATTGCCCCCGAGAGAATGACATCCCAAATGTAACATTCTGGGTTGTCGTAGTTGTATACTAATTCTCGGAATAAATTGGCTGCTGAAAAAATGTGATTTTCGTCGCCGTGATATAATTAGAGAGGTTATAAATATTTTCTATATCAGCTGTCATACCAATATGTAATTTTATAACTTTATCAAATTGGCTGAATGCGCCTTGGAGGAAGCAAAGGCCAATAACATAGAGAGAGAACTTTATCAAATATTTTTTATTGAACACGTGCGACCGGGAGGTGCGGGATGAGTGGGAGGTCAGTAGGAAATATATTTCTGTAGAATAGCTATATGCTAGCTATTTTGCACCACAGTACCGATACCAATACCAATGTCTTATGACAGTGTACATACCACAAAAATACAGAAAAAAGTGTGATCTGTGCGCTGTGGCGTCACACTACAATGTATGCTTTATCTCACAGAACACCCCTATATGATTACGACTGCTCCACTACACTGTTGTGAATGACAGACAGAGACAAATGCCAATTAGTAAAAAATGACATAAAAATAAATACTTCATACTTGATAAAAGCAAGCATTTTTATAAAAACAAAACACGATACAATAGCTGGGAAGATGTTACATGACTACTTGATTATACTGGCATTGTTCACGATTCTAATGATAGCAAATGTTTGGTATGTTATATTGCATTTCATTTTTATAAATCATATTGTTCAATCTGGAATTGAATTCACGAAAAATAATCCAGAAGTCACAAATCCCCAATAAAAATATAGCAAACTCACTCTGCAATTCACAATTTTTTAATGCATTGAAATCAATTTAAATGAAATCTCTGGAAATGAATTCAATTCATTTCGAACAAATTGAATTCAAAATTTTCTCCAACTCCAGGTTGAAGGTACCTTTACAAACACAACAAACATTATACAGGGGTTTTGCTCTCATTTGTGAAGTATTATACCCTACATTTCATCTTGAAGTATCAAGTGCATCAGTAACCAGTCTAACAGCAAAATTCACAAATACTAACTTCTTGTTCATGTTTTTCAACTCCCAAAGAAATTTGGTGTTGATACAGCTTTCAATATTACTTACCTTATCTGATATTAATTTCATCAGCTTATACCTGAAAGCTAATAGAAAGTGAGCCTATAATATCGTACTTCCACCAAAATCATTTAGGTGAAGGAGTGAAGTTATCAAATAATGTTTCGTTTAAAAATTTCAGTCAAATCATTTACCACTCAACAGTTTCATGTGCACTTGAAATTTGAAATGACCGTAGTTACTTCATATTATAGTAATAATATAAAAATGTGTGTATTCATATTCTACTTTTAAATTGTTATGTTTTGGTATATGTATGTATAATTTCTTTCTTTTTTTGGTGACCTGGGGGGTTCAACCCAGTTGAAATCCGCTTCCCTCTTTCGATTGTGTAAGGTTATAACTATAAAAACATTCTTATTATTGAAAAGAGTGCTGACAACCTGGATCAAAGTTACGTTTTTTCAAAGGGAACAACGTAAAGGCTCTCTCCAAAACATATAGGCTTGTTTTCAAGAGTTTCAATTTGCAACAAAAACTGCCCCTTTTGTCATGACGAGTTTATAGAAATGAGTTTTTTTTGCCAACGATAATTTACCCAGAAACCTGATTCTGGGTGAATCAGAACTCAAAACCAATTTTTTCTGGAGTTTTTTGAGAGGAAAATCCTATATATATATATATAGTATACTTTCACTAACTTCGAATAAACTTTCTTGAAACATGGTTATTCATATCAATGGTAACTTATTTAGTAAAAAAATTCATCATGAATTGTGGTTGATATAAAGTTGAATTTTTATGCCTTCGGGCTACCCCTACTAAAATATGAAAAACAGATAATTTTGTTATGACAGTTTTTGAGGAGACTTTATATTGATAATATGAATACTTCTATCATAATGATAAAAACTTTATAACAAATACATCTAAATACAGCGATTATTTATTGTGCCATCAAGTACCATGCCTCCGTAGTGGACGATTAGGAGAAGGTAAAACACACTAGTTAAATATACATACATTCAGAGAATAGTGTTGCATCACAAATAGCATCTTCGTGAATATAACCAGTTGCAATCAGTGAAAGAAAACTATTGCACTTACTGTTAATGATTACCAGAAAAATAATTTCTAATTTGAAAGATAATAGAGGATTTTCCTCGGGATTTTCACTTGATAATATGAGGTTAGCAGCCTGAAAATAAAATAAAAAACAACTGCAACATTTTCACCACCCAGTTCATTGAATTCACTGATCAACTTGGCTGATACTTGAAGACAATGAAGTGTTATTTTTAGTTTTATACCCAACTTGATATTTTCAGAAAGTACTATTTAAGGGTAGTTCATACGAGAAATAATACATAGGATGTATTTACTATTTGAAAAATTCGAGAAAAAATTGTTTCAGAGATCTGACTCACAGTATCAGTAAAATGTATTCTAGTGCTGGTGGATTAGATAAGATTACTTTTATTTCCTTAAGACAATAATACTTTATCTCAGAAACGAGGAACAATACAGAATATATACAATATACATACATACACATACATAGAAATATACAAACACTACAGTACTGGACAATTGAAGAACGAAAATAATACATATCTGAAACTTTGATATGACAAACTGAGTTTCTCTTGAAAAAGGGGACTGCTGAATAGGTGTGAGTTTACACATTATTTTGACCTTTCTACACTTATATAGATTCATTGATAGTGTAACTATGATGATAGATGAAGAAGACGAGCATTTATTCATTCATTAATAATATCCTGTATAGGGTGTTGAGCACGTCATACAAAAAAAATCTTTTCATATATACATAAATAATAACATCAACACATAGTCTACGCTAAAATAAATTACCTACAATACAATTTGGAAATAAAAGAAACAAAATATTTGAAAATTGAATTGAACTGGCCGATACTTGATGAAAATCCATATTAACAAAAATATATTAGTTTCCTCTATGATTTCCACTTACAATGGGTTTACAAAACCGCCTATACCTGCGGGAAACTGTGATATTTTTGAAAATATTTAAAAACAGCATACAAAACAATCGAAGGAGATTTCATATTGAGAAAAAATTTTGTTGATCTAGGAGGAACTCTTGAAAATTATAATATGATTTATCTATGAGATATGCTTTTAATGTTTTTCAAACTATTAATGTACAAATTTTTGAAGTTTGGAGGTAGGACATTCCACACTTGTTTCAAATCAAATAAGGCTGAAAACAGTGGAGCGGCAAGCGAAGCGACGAGCAAAGCGGAGAGCAAGGCGCCGCAAACAAACACATGCTTTCGAATAAACCTACCTCAATTTAAAAGCACGAGTTTGTTTTCGACGCCTCGCTCTCCGCTTTGCTCGTTGCTTTCGTTCGCTCCACTGTGTTCTCAGCCTAATGCGGGCCATACACGATGCAATATATCGTAGAACAAGTTGCACGACAAATTGCAGAGACAATTAGAACGACAAGTTGGAAACAGTTTTGTCCACACACGTGTAGATTAGTTGATGATCTGTAGTACAACACATTGGTGTTCAGTTCAGTTTTCGTGATGGCGCCTATGATATCAAAAAAGAAGATATAAGCTTCACTTGTTATTCTACTGGATGAAAAAGCAAAGAAAAAGAAAAAAAAGAACCAAATGGTGCAAGGATTGGTTAATGAAACGATACTTGTTTTCATATATGAAATTAATAGAACACTTACCGGTTCATGAACCTGCAGACTTCCGAAATTACTTGAGAATGGACGACAATACGTTTAAATTACCTCTGAATGCTGTTCTCATATTATTAATTTTTTTCTTTACTTCCACAGTTGCGTTTGTGTTAATTTGTTTAAATTTTTCCAAAAGGATCCCGTAAGCAGCATTTCGTTTATGTTTGTAAGCATAATCTTTTGATTTCACTTCCCACAAACAAGGATGTTCATGGTATATGTCAATAAATTCTTCCCAATATCTTTCGTTCTTTTCCATGATCGCAATCTTCAAACTGAAATCGAACATTCAATTGATGAATGCACCTACACGTACAAACTTGTCGTACGCAACACTCAGTTGTACAACAGATTTTTGTGCATGTCAAACTTCCGTACGATTTGACGCGGTCATACTGCAGGTTGGACTACAACGCCACTAACGTTGCAATTATCGTTTAAACGGTCTCATCAACTAAAATTGTACAACT
Source organism: Zygogramma bicolorata (assembly GCA_032362365.1). Lineage (NCBI taxonomy): Eukaryota > Metazoa > Arthropoda > Insecta > Coleoptera > Chrysomelidae > Zygogramma > Zygogramma bicolorata. Next base: position 1,087,850 of record JAVJAQ010001076.1, on the reverse strand, counting down.
GGTTGTACGATAGATTGTATCGTGTATGGGCCGTCTAAGGCATTTATCTGTATATATAGCTGAGCCTATAATTTTTTTTTGAAGCATTGCTCTCCGTTCTGCTCGTTGCTTTCCTCGAAGCTCACTATGTGTTCAGCATAAGGCTGAGCACGTTATGGAGCTGTGAGCAAGGCGGAAAGCAATGCGCCGAAATTATTCACGCGTGCTTTTAAATTGACCTACGCATAGTAGCTAGGAAAGCGGCCATGCGGCAGCATAAATTTAGAAGCACGTGTTTGTTTACTTCGCGTTGCTCTCCGCTCTCATGACTGCTTTGCTCGCTGCTCCAGTATGCGCTCAGTCTAAGGGTACATTTATGTTGGAGCTGTGATAAACGATAGGAGCGGCGATGAGAGCAGCGACAAGAGCAGCGCAAATTTCATGTCTTTGGTGTGTTGTTTATAGTAGAGCTTCGACAGTAGCGACGATCTTTGCTTTGCGGGTTGAACAGCTGAAAATAGTTTTTTGAAATGAGTGATTCTGAAGAAGAAATGCTTTCAACTTCAAATGCCGTTAAATATTATATTATTAAACCAAACCAAGCTGCTGAAAATATTCTCAATCTGTTTAAAACGTATCTTTGCCGCAATCCAATTTGAATAATCAATTTAAAACAATTTTTATACCTACCTTTAATATCTACTGCTTGTATAAATAAACTCAATTTCTACTTACGTGTTGTATTCATTTTCACAGCCACTTCATCCCATAATTTATCAAGAATAAATCTGTTATGATGATTTTTATTTGTTTGGTCCCACAAGGCGGGCCTGACAAATATTTCACTAATTAATCTGTCGATATCCATACCGACTACCTCTGACAAAAGCGAAGAAAATTTACGGTTCAATTATCACCGCTCTTCTCGTTAATCGGCTACAAAGCTTGTCTCAACGTGTCGCTCCAATATAAACACCTGCATACAAAATAATGAATTCATTTTCTCCGCTTCGCTAGAATCGCCGCTCTTATCGTTTATCACAGCTCCAACATAAACGTACCCTAACGTGACAAAATGGTTGAGGCTTTCGCGGCCGAGGTTATTAGTATAACTACTGCTCTTCAAGCCCGAAGAGCAGTAGTTATACTAGTACCCTAACGTGTCCATACGTCTTGCTTTGGGCAGGACAGTCTCGCTTTCAGGCAGTCTGTCCCGCTATAAGTACATATACTCATATTCTGGACTTCTCAAATGAAGAAAATATGGACAAGTGATAAAAAACAATTAATTGTCACAGTACTGAAAACTTTTTTGAATACGAAGATGAATCCATTTCAGCCATATAGATGGGAGAAAGCACAATGAGTCTAATGAATTTCAAATGTGGTAGACTAGAGCTTTCCCTCCACTCAGTTATAGATAGAGATTTTGTAGGGAGTTCATTTATTCAACCTATATTTTTTCCCACACCAACATTGTTTTGTTTAGAACATCTAGAATGAGCTAGATGAAAAAAAATAATTGTTCATTAATTCTGATTGTTTCATATAAGTAAAGCTTGTTCATTTCATCTTAGCACGGTAATGATTACGCATTGCGCAGTGTGGGACAGCAGCTATTTGAAATCTGCTGTCAATTCAGTGCGCAACCGGATGTGGAACCAATTACCGTAATAAGTTGGATTCGATAAGCTGTACGTATAAAATTTAATTTTGTTGTAATGATAAAAATGTCAAAGTAGATATATCATCGGCTAAAATGAGAAGCATTTACCGCTACAAAGAAATGATCTTCAAGCAGTAATAAGTATAACTTTAACTGAATAAAAAATATTCAAATTTTATATTATTCAGAAATCATCATTATCCGATATTGTCATTATTTGAGGTAAAATTATATACTTATCTTCTGAATTGACATTTATCCATTATGAATCTACAATAATCAGCAAGTTTTTGATACCTGTTTAAGAGCACTACCAAATTACAACAAAATTGTAATGTGATTTAATATTAAATTACTGGTTATAACTTGACTGACTCTATTTGCGACATTTGGAATATCATATATTATAATCCTTACTCGATTCAGTAACTTTTACTTACTTTTGTCCACATATCTTGTACTAGACAAAAACACACCTCAAATGAAATCCACCATGTTATATAATAAAATATTTGTTTCATTTTTTAGCTCATATCAATCCCTTGGAAAACATAGTCCCAAACCCACCCCCTACCATGACTGGGACTACTTGATGTTTTCACAGAGATGGCCCATCACTTCTTGTAGTCAATGGGAAGAAACTAAACCAGACAACACTTGCAACCTGCCCAACGACAGAAGTCAGTGGACGATTCATGGCATATGGCCAACGAAACTAGGTAAGGAAGGACCATTTTTCTGTCCCTCAGCAATGCATTTCGATCCTGGACAACTAGCTCCTCTGATGACTGAGCTTCAGCAGCATTGGACTAATGTCGAAGCTAACACAAAATTATATTCATTTTGGAAGCACGAATGGGATAAGCATGGCACATGCTCTTCAACTTTGCCTGCTTTAGATAGTGTCACGAATTTTTTCACTCAGGGATTGGATTGGAACAAAAAATTCAAACTCACAAATATTTTGGCGCAAAGTAATATCACCCCTAGCAGTACTGGTTACACACCCGAGCAGATATATGGAGCTGTCAAGTCAGTAATCAAAGTTAATCCAATGGTACAATGTGTTATCGATAGGAGAACGAAAAACTCGATGATAAACGAAATCCGCATCTGTTTCAACAAATCTCTGGAACTAATTGATTGTGATCCATCTAACCCAGTCAACAGATTGAGAGGATCTATCTTGAGCAATTGTAATTCGAAAAAACCAGTGATGTATCTTGCCAAACTTCCTAGTAATGATATCTCCTACCAATTAGATTATGCCGATAATGCTCTGAAGCAGCATTATGAAGAACAGATGTATTACATAGGGATTTACAGGTTCTTGAAATTCCTAATATGGTTCACCACCTAATTTGGTGCAAGAGTAGTTAATTTATATTACAGATACTTTTATTTTTGTTGGCATTGAGAATCTTACTTATTTTTTTAGACAATTTATCAGGTGGAAACTATTATATTTTCAATAGTTCAGTTTTATACATAAATAAGTACTTATAGATGGTGGTATGATAATTTATTTTTGGGAAATTCCTTTATTTAATATTTTTACTGTTGAACAAATGTTAGTGCTGCATTCTCCTTTCTCTTATTGAAATTGTTAATGAAATAAATATTCTGAAAGAATTGCGGTTGATTTATTTCATGGGCAGAGGCGTTTTTCTGCCTATTATATCCATTTAGGTCATATCATTTGATCAATCAAACTACTTTATATCAAGATTGGCAGGATGACAAATCAGAGAACTTGTAGAGCTCCATTATCATTTTCAGTGTCATATTCACTCCTACCAAAGGCTGGATATTCGCTCAAATGTTCATCTTTACATTTGACAACCAGTTGAATAACTAGTACGTTCTAGTCGAGTTTTCAACATTTTTCCGTTCAGTTAGAGATAAAATATACACTCAGGTAGGGGCCGGTTGTCTCGAGTCTTCATGAATTATTCAACTTATATATAGAATGGTCCAAAGAAAATTATGCACCTATCATTTTTCTTTTGTTTGTAATTCAAAGCTGAAATGCTCAGACACATAGAGTTTGATTGTGAGGAGGACACATTTTGGACATACATTCAACCCCCTAGCGAGTATGTGTCACAACACTTACAACCCTAAAATTTCAAATGGAAAGTGCGGTCGAGAGATAGACAGTTGACAAGGCACGAAATTAATCTTGAATGAATGAATTTGAATCTGTCGTCAAAATGGAGTAATTCAGGGATGTTTGTAGTTATTCTGATTCTTGAATCCCAAAACTTATTTGTACTTTTCATTATTGCCAAAATTATCGGGTTGATGTACTTAACGCTGATTTTTATTGAATGGTTGGGTGAATTTCAATGAATAGGGCATCATTGAAAAAAAAATTTGTACCTTTAGGCTTGTGAAATTCCCTTTCTGGAGGTTTGAGGAAGGGGTTAAAAAATATGTGTAAAATGTGTCCCCTGCGAAAGCAAATTCTAGGTCTGAGTCTTTTCCCTTCAAACTCCAAATAAAGAAGAAAAGCTAGGTGCATACTTTTTGTTGGACCACTCTATATGTCATAAGATACTGCAAAAAATTATTCAGGGAAAAAATTGAAATGATAAGGAAAATAAGTATAATCCCATCATTTCGTTAATTAATAGAATTCCATCCTGTCTTCTTAATGCATACGTCGACTTGTGATATTCAATAAAAAATGCAACAATGTGCTGTGCTCACCCTGAATTCATACAGCAGTTTTTATTAAGCATTAAGTAATCAGAGATGGAAATTGGCCAACTTTACTATGACAACTGTGTAAACGTTTCTATTGAAAATTGAAGGTTTAAAGAGTTTATTACTTATTCATATCAATTATTGAAAACTTTTTTGTGAAATCCGGGGTGATACAGTATGGGGTACCTTTAACTTTACACCGATTCAAAGTTTGGTCGCGTCTAGAACCACGCTAACGTGGATCTTGGTTCTAAAATTCCGCGTCATATGAAGAGAGTGACGTTAAAGTTTCGCGTGGATCTTTCGCTCTTGATCGATGCACGCCGATTTCGCGTGAAGCATCACCTTTGTTATACATCCACGCTAATGTCGTCTGAAGTATAGATATCTTTGTGATCAATCCACGGTAGCTTCGCGCAGAGGATTAATCCACGCTAATATCGTGTACCTAGTTATTGTTATTTCAGGAATATTCAAACCCTAAATTGGACATGAAATAATTATTCTTCGTTATTTTGTACTTATGATGAGTTTATGAACTTATAAACAAAAATACATTTCAACGGCCACCACGATATGCTATTATCATTTAAATGTGATGTTGCATAGTCGAAGTTTCAGCTGCCGTGTTGCTCGATTCTCACAAAGATATTTAGGTTTCTCCTCTGTCTATATAGCTTTATTATTTCAAATTGTTGGCTAAATTGCCTCTTCATTCCAGTTCAGTTTACAGACTCACCATTTATTCTCCTGAAACATAATTTTCCATCACCTATATATAAAATCTACAAAACCATGAATTCATATTCGGCGCTTTCATCAAACCACACATTTAACATCAGTGAGGCAGGAAATAAATATTTTTATGAATTATTTTTCGTCTTTTTTTTGTCCTAATCAAAAAATTAGAAATTACAACTTCTATGAAGTGAAATCAGAAATATTTTACAAACACTCTAGCAGTTGATAGGTACATGTGTGTCATTCAAAATTTGATTCATTCACAAAAAGGAAAAAAAGTCTATCTAGAACAGCTACTCCCCTGCCTATATGGCGACGACGGGTACTGTGTTAGATAGAAATAACTTTTTCTTGCTCAATTTGTATACCAAACCTTCGAGAATTAAATAGAAAGCAAACATAGGGATATCTACATAAAGCAGAATAGAGAGCTTCATAAGGTTTGAGTATTTATTTACATATAATATAATCAAAACTCACCAACATGTCTTCAGCTTGTTTGTATTTAAATTTGATCTAAGATGTGGAGGACTCTTTATGGAGCTATAACCATTACATGATATAGGTTTCAATATCTGGAGTACCTATGTACAGCTTATCCAATCCATCTTGTCACAAACTCAGATACTTTTCCAGCTGCCCACTGGTAGTGTAGACTATGACGAAAGAAAAACACCTAGAAATAAATTTCAACACAGTGAACACATACAATATGTGTTTTTTTATTTTAGTATACTTCACAGAGGTTGCTGGGCATACACGTTATTAGTTCCGTAACAAGATGGATCGGTGAAGCTGTAGCTGGCTAGTTTTTGGCATGAAGATTCAATTGAACTTACGATGGGTCTCAGAGGATGATTTTGTTAGCCATAAAAATGTCATGATATAATGATTAACGAGTTGTGTGGTTTCATGTTTTGAGAGTCTGTCTTTGTATTTCAGTAATGTTCTGTATATGATAATCTGGGGAAACTCATGCCACAGCCATAAAATATTCACTGCGCAAAAAAATCATCCGAATAATAGCATCCAGTGAATATGATGACCACTGTAAACCATTGTTCAGAAAATTAAGCATCCTGCCTCTACCATGTTGCTACATTTTGGAGTGCCTTCTTTATATAAAAAAAAACATAATACGTCAAAGACTTCAGCACAATTATATTCACTCATATAATACTAGGAAAAAAGTGATCTCTGTTCTCCATTATTCAGACTTACAAAAACAAGGCGTTCCTATAGATATATGGCCGTAAAATTGTATAATGCTCTGCCACAACAATTCAAAGATGACAATATATGTCCTGTGCTTCATTCAACTTCAAGATCCGTACATATTTAACACAGCACTGCTTTTACTATGTAAATGATTATCTGGATCATGTAAATACATGTGAGTAGGTTATTCTATTTTCATTTATATCAATATCCTTTTCTTTTCAACATGTTCATACCCTCTTTGTCTCGAATTACGATATGTAATTGTATGTTCGTTATGTTTTGAGGTGAAGCGTATTTTAACTCTTTTATTTCATGTGTGATCCATATCATTTCTTGGACGAATGTACACATGTCTAATTGTTTACATGAAACAAATGTGTCTGTCTATATTTTCTGTTCAAGGGATTTTGTTGGGTCCTGTTTGAGTTTACTGTTGCTTGTTTCAATTTAACAGATGTGTTTTGGTTGTGTATCTCATGTGGTATTTTTGATCAATTGTATCATTTTGTATTTTGTTTTCATATTCATATGTGTCCATGATAACTGTAGCGTTTCCATTATTATTATGATTGGCTGAAAAGTTATCTCACAAACAGGATGCAAATTGTTCAGGCAAATAATCACACTTTGTTGAAAAAATGAATGATATAGGGGTTTCCCAGGGCTCTGTTTTAGGTCCTCTGTTATATCTGATATACGATAATGACATTTGTAACGAAAGTTGTATAATGTATGCAGACGACACTACCTGCCTCATCACCACGGAAAAATTCAGAGCAACCGTCTTGATGGCCAATGATGAAACCAAATTATCTGAAGAATGGTTCTCTTCGAATAAATTAGTTTTGAACATGGGGAAGACAAAATTCATAAGATTCAGTCGTTCGAATAAAAAATCGATCACAGCTTGTTGCTAAAATCTAACGGCAGATCTAACACTCAAGCACAGTCTAGGAAGTTCCTTGGGCTACATGTGAATGAACACTGTACATGGACTATCTAAATGAAGTGTGCAAAAAAATAGCTCCAAAGTTCCATCTCCCTGTACCAACTCAGGAAGAACGTCGATAAATCTGTATTGATGATAATATTAGAGCAAGAGCCCGCGTCCGCCAGAACTTCGTTATTTTATAAAAGCTGAAAGTTTCTCTGCGTATTCCCCTAACACAGGTGAGAACGATCAGCGACTATGAAGTTTGGATGATAGTTACTTCTTCAGATACCAGGTAGCAAAGGCGTATAAAATAGTACCTCACTTTCGTCAAAGTATAGAGCTCAGCTTTTTCATATCTTCTTCGGAATGATATTAGAAATCACATCATCCATTGCAAGACACTCTGGTTTCAACCCCCTGCCAGACACCCCTTAACTTCATTAAATCAATATTATACTTACGTATGACAGTATTTCAAGGGTTTTTGTGACGCCATCTTGCCTATAATGTCGATATTTCTGTTTACTTCATATATATATATATGTAATGTAAGAGAAATTTATATTTTCTGAAGGGTAAAGTAGGTGCAGATATCTATTTGTCAGTTTGATAAAATGGTTTGACTGAAATATTGGCAGAAAGATGATGAAGCTTCACAGGAGTGTTAACATATAAGAAGTTTATACGGAAAATAATAGTTCAATCCTGAAAGTACTTATAAAAATATGAATGATCTAAGATATTGATGAAATTATTTCACATCTGTTGCTGAATTGCTTGCCTTCTTTTGACGTTATGTAAAAGTAATCAAGAAAATGTGCGCTTGAAGCTACGACATCCGTAAGAAATATATAAGAAAACACATGACTTGGATAAGAATCTTTGCTGTCTGTTTCCTGGCCAAGCAACCAAGATCCAAACTCCACAGTCGCTGATTGTTTTCACCTTTGTTGGGGACACGCGCAGATGAACTTTCAGCTTTTATAAAATAACGAAAGTCTGGCGATCGCCGGCTCTTAGGCTATATAGTTTGAACACTTTCATGTATTTGTACAGCTGAAAATTCTGACTTTCCACTCTTTGTATATCATGCATATATTGATATATGCCAAAACAGAGCTGGTCTCATTCAGAGCGCTGGGAAACAGTAGATACTACACAAGAAATTCAGCAATCACTGAATCACCGTCTCCAAGAAACAGAACGTTGCCCAAAATACATGGCAATGAGCCTTTCCAAACATCTGCCAAACTGCTATAAAGATCTTCCTTTGAATAAATTCAAAATGGTAGTCAAAAATATATTACTAAAGAAAGCGTACTATTCAATAAGTATTTGGGAAACACATTTTAACTGAATGTATATTTTATGTAGGCACGCATAACTCATATTTTATCTTTTATTATTATGGTTTTTTATGTTTTTAGATGTTCTTATGTATGACTTGTTATCTGTTAACTGTTTGTAATATAAGTCCTATTTATATTATCGAAAAATCGCGTGGAAAAACTGTTCCTGAGCACTATATGTGCAAAATGCTTCTAATATTAATTCCATCTTATAAGCATTTTTATAACTTAGGAAGTGTACTATACTGACTTCTATATTATGCTAGACATAATCTAAAGAAGAACCAATAAACTGTTATTATCATTATCAGACGGAAGTACTTTTTTACTTTCATCACATATTAAAGATTTCATTGCAGTTTTTTCAAATTTGTTGAAATCACATCTACAATTATAAGATTGCGTGAATACTCGTTTCCCTTCAGATCTATTCGCGATAGAAAATAAGATCGCAGCACCAGAGTGGAGAAAAGCGAAACTGTCGATGGTTTGATTGATATGGTTACATTTACACGTGTATGAATGGGGCTTCGATGTTCCCGTGTTCCTTTTGCTCGTGAAATTTTCAATTTCTTATTAACTTTTGTATGAAAAGTGACTCAATCGACAGTTATGAATACTCGAAGAACACTTCATCGAACTAATTCGAAAGATTTTCAATATAAAAACGTTGTAAAAGTCGAAAAAACTCGAGGTTGTTCCAGATGATACTTCGATTCATCAGTTTCAGCGATCAAGTTGGGTTTACTGGACGAATGGTGCATAATTCAATGCATAATGGATATAAAAAATAACTGAGAATTACATCAGTTGAAATGAATTTACTTCGAGCACTCAAATTGAATATAATATTTATTCGATGTACTTAAGCAATAATAATGTATCAGAAGTGGTATAGTTTCCAGCTGGTAGATGAGTTCTAGCTAATTGGACTTATATTGCTACGAAATCTCCTAGCGCCAGCCCTGTCAAATTTATGAGGGGTCGAAGGAAAATTGTTACCTGCGGGTTAGCGGCTCACCGAGAAAATTCGATCACCGAGATTCGACTGGAAGATTTTCCGTAGGCGTACGCAGGTATATATACGGAAGCGATTCATCCGATGCAGCAGAGTTATTCGGATAGTTATTCACATAGTTATTATAGAGTTTCTAGCTTAGTGGAGTTTAGTAGAGAGAGGTTTGGAAGTCGAAGTGTAGAGAATTTCTATTACAGAGAGTTTTAGTACCGAGCGTTGGAAAGTTAGCGGAGCAATTTAAGTGAATGTATTGTATTCTGTTATGATAAAAGAGTTGTAATAAAAGTAACGAAGTGTTGTTTGGAGTTTTAATCAACGAACCCAAGAAAATATCGTAACAGTGGTGCCAGAAGTAGGAATTTTTCTGTGTAAACAATTGATGGCGAATACGAGAAATACATCGTACGATAAGATGGAGGACATATTGAAATTTATCCAAAATCAATTTGCGGTTTTGGAAAGATAAACGACGACAGGAAGATGAAAAGCGACGGCTGGAGGAGAAAGAATTAGAGAAAAAGCGACGACAGGAGGAAAAACAGCGAGGGCTGGAGGAGAAAGAATTGGAAGAAAACGACGGCAGGAGGAAAAACAAGAACGGGAAGAAGTGCTTCAGAAAATTCTCGAAAATGAAAAGAAAAACCGAGAAATAGAGCGAGAAAATGTAAAGTAAGAAAGAGAAAAAGCACTCCAGAAAATTCTCGAGAATGAAAAAAAAGAATGGGAAAGTGAAAAGAAAGAACGAGAGGAAGTACTCCAGAAAATTCTTGAGAACGAAAAGAAAGAAAGAGAAGAAGCACTTTAGAAAATTCTAGAAAAACAGAAGAAAGTGAAAGAAGAACGAAAGAAAAATTCATTTCAGATAGAAAACCAACGGAAAGCAGACTTCGAGAAGATTCTAGAACATCAAGGCAAGTTCTTCGAGCATGTGTTACATGAAACCGAAATGCGAATGGGGGAACTGAAGGAAGAGCTGAAAGAAGAACTAAAAAAAGATGCCTAATTGAAGTGCAGATAGTTCGAGAGGAGTTGAGAAATGAAATGAGAGGTCTAGAAAAACAGATAGCTCTTCTCAAGAAACCAAGAGCCAAGACAGGGTTGCCACGTCAGGAATTTCGGTGGAACGGCCGACTTTTTGATGGACAGTCCTCTTAGTCTGTGTATCGTAGACAATTTAAGACTAATGGATGGGGCGAAGAAGAAAAAACTACGGCACTCATAGTAGCTTTGAAAGGGCCAGCTTTGGGTATATTGCAAACGATACCCATAGAACAGCAGAAGAGATATGAGGACCTGATTTCTGCACTAGAATTGAGGTATGACGATCAACACCGAGAACAGCTGTACCGGGCACAAAGACTTGCACACAAAAATCAGGTGAGAGTTTGCAAGAATTTGAGGCAAATGTTTGACACCTAATCCAGCTGGCGTATCCAGAAGCGCCCGGAGATTTCAAGGAGCAGCTAGCGGTGCAGATGTTCATAGATGGACTCAGAGACCCAGAGATACAAAGAACCTTGAAGACTGACAAGTTTCGAAAGGAGTAGCGATGCCTTGGCACGTTCGATAGAGGTGGAGGCGGCCTTCAACACCTCGAGGCAGAGCGGTAATAATTGACGATTCCGAACAAAGATCTGGCGCAGCGAATGGTTCATTCCAGAAAATTCTAGAGGAGATCAAATCATTGATAAGGGGAATGAGCATCCAGAAGGAAAGAACATGCTACAGATGTGGAAAACTAGGACATCTTATGAAATTCTGTTGGGTGAAAATGTCGCAGAAGATTTGCCGTAGATGTAGAAAGCCGGGGCATTTCATAAAAGACTGCAGGGAGGGAATGCCTCAGAGGACATGTTATAGATGTGGAAGATTGGGACATTTCATAAAAGATTTTGAGGTGAGAATGCCACCAAGGCCCAACTCACCTGCCAGGACACCGCCAAGTTCGCAATCACCTGCGAGGTCAAGGTCACCGAGGTCATCTATGTAAACAGGCTAAAAAGAACAACTATTAGCGTAACCATTCCAGGAAAATTGTATAAGATGGACGATACATATACCATAGACACCGGTGCAGCAGTTTCTTTGGTACGCAGTGACATGCTTCGGACAGAAAGCGTGAAACCTGTTTCTTTCAACTCCATGCTTCGAATAGTCACTGGTGAAAATGCACCTATTCGAGGAAAGGCTGATATTACGCTGATTCTTGGGCGACTTACCATCACAAATACAGTGTACGTCGTGGACATGATGAATTTATACTCGGGATGGATTTTATCAGTGACTATGCGGGTTTCATTCGACAAAGAGAAGAAGATTTATGAAGTTTGGAGAAGATTTTGTCCCTACAACTCCAGGACAGAGGAAGATGCCTGCAAAACCGGGATAATCGAAAACTGCGAGAATTCCTACACTATTGAAGAAAGTAGTTCGTGCTACAGTGGTGAGAGTCCTTGAATGCAGCGTCCAGCCATCGGTTTCAGCACGAGCCCGGGTGGAGACAAAACAAGCCATCCCTGTGAGAGCCGCCAGGTGTCGTATTGGAAGTAAAAGTGACATCTCCGAGTTGAAAACAACTAGAAGGGCTGACATGGTCAAACAAAAAGTCAATATGGGCCCGATTCGGAAGCAATCAAGAAGAGTTCCATTCACTAAACCACAAGAGATGGGAGAGCGTATTGACAGAGGGTGGAGGCTAGGTACTATCGGAAGGCAAATACCGGCGGATTTCAAGAAGGATATCGAGTGTGGCTGTACAACCCTCGTCGTAGGATGAATGATGTGGTGTACAGGATTCAACATAGGCCTAGAACAAAAATGAAAGTCGTACACCTCTAGAGAAACTCAAATGTTGCAATGGAAACGAGATATATTGTTTGATCGGGACGATCAGAATTGAGAGGGGGATAATGTTACGAAATCCCCTAGAGCCGGCCCTGTCAAATTGATATGAGGTGGCGAAGGAAGATTGTTACCTGCGGGATCGTGGCTCACCGAGAAAATTCGATCACCGAGATTTGACTGGAAGATTCTCCGTAGGCGTGCGCAGGTACATCTACGGAAGTGATTCATCCGATGCAGCAGAGTTATTCAGATAGTTATCATAGTTTCTAGCTTAGTGCAGAGAGCTTCGGTATTGCTAAGTGCAGAAGTTGAAGTGTTGCAAATTTCTATTACAGAGAATTTTAGTATCGAGCGTTGGAAAGTTAGCGGAGCAATTCAAGTGATTGTATTGTATTGTGATAAAGAGTTGTAATAAAAGTAGTGAAGTGTTTTTTGGACTTTTCATATCACCCACACCGTAAAGATTGCATCACACGCTCACAATATATAAAAAGCACCAAAACATACACAAAAATAATGGAAACTAAAAATCACTCTGAAGAGTCAACACATCATATAAACCCATGCAAACTACCCAGATAGCACAAGTACGTCCAGTGGACGCACTGCATATGTACGGTGAGGATGTATTGTACGTATTTGGGACGTACTTTAGTCTCCGACAGATGTACATAAGACCACCCTGGAACTTACCGTTTCCGCATAGTCGGTAATCCCAGGTACGTACTTTTCTAGTCCACACAGGACCTGTAATGTACAGAAAGGGGACTTGTTTGGGACATTCCGAAAACGTACCTTCTTGTTAATGATATATCGACGAAAAAAATAAATTCAATTGATGTCACTTCTCAGTTCTCATATTCGGAATTATTCATTTCTTCTTTACCAATTAGTCAACTTGAAATTTTCACTCATGCACATATGTACTTACCGAATACTAACCTGGAAAAAACTCTGGCTGCTGCGGGACTTGAACCCGGACCTTCACTTTGGATATATCACTGTTTACCACTACAACGCTCTACGGTACAGAGAGACTTGTTTATAAAGAAGAGTTGTGTGGTATAGATGTGCATTCGACATTGGGAGCTTAGAATAAAATATTGAATTATCACATTAGGTGGCATATTGGCATAATACTGCAATATAGATATGCAAATTCTGATAATGCTTGAATATTGTTTTCAAAGTAAAATGAAAATATTCAACTCGTCATTTCCGAATCACAACTGAAAGGGGTATCGGGATTTTGAGAGTGATGACTTTAAAATATTCAAACATATACCAATATTGATAATGCAATATTCATGATGAATTATTCCTAAAAAAATTTGGAAAAATTGAAATATTGACGTGGTGAATTTCAATACCAGAAAATACGGCCAGAACTTTTTGCACAGCAAGTGTGATATTCCACATCGCCATCGCATATAAGACAGTGATCCTTCAATGTTTTTTCAAATATATTTTCATTGTTACTGAACTTCCTAAAAAAAATTTAATTTTGTCTCGAACATAGATAACTAACTTGAAGTCACCATATGATGTGCTACTTGGGATAGCGCGTTGGGCCTACCTGACAGGGACGGTAATGTACGTATGTGGGACGTTTCTAGTTCGTACTTTTTCGGCCCACACTAGACTTGAGGGCATCTAGCTGAATGTACAAAGTAGGTTTCTTGGCGTACGCCAAGGAGACGTCCAAATACATACGATTCCCAAAAATGTACGTCATCACTATGATCCTCAAAAGTTTCAAAAGATACGATTTCGAAAGGGACCCAATATGTACGCACCTGGAAGGTCCAAACAGTACGTGCATAGTCCTTCCATGTACGTCAATGATACTTATAAACAGTACGTACAAGGAATTATCAAAAAAGCACGTCATTGGTATGTCCCTAACTCGTTCCGAAATGTACGTACCTGAAAAGGAGTTATTATGAACGTACCCGGGACACTTACTACAGTACGTACATAGTACTTCCAAGCATGTACGTTTTTATTACATTCCGATTGGAACGGGACCAAATATGTACCTACATGGGACGTCTATATAGTACATACATGAAACATCCGGAAATGTACGTTCTTCGAATGTCTCCCATAGGTCCCGGGACGTATCGACGTAACTGGGACATAAATGGTTCGTCTTCAGGACGTCGTGTGCTATTTGGGTAGAGTAGGGCGACCTAACCATTGAGTCTTCCCGCAAAAGTTATTCTGATGGTAAATTATGAGTTGTATTTTCGTAGGTGTTGTTTTTGGAATTACTGCAAAATTGAAATGCATTGCTAATAAAAGTTTTCCATTGCTATTCGATACTCGAGATCATAAATTAACTACAGTTTTTTTAGCAAAATTTTGATTAGTGAGTGTATCTGTTGAATAATCATGCTGTTTTACTTCAAGATTTCTGAATTTATTAATATGAACTCTTTTTTATCGTTATCAAAGTACTTGATGACTTTTGAATAATTATTGAATTTGTTCTGTATCATATTTTCTTTCATGAATTGTTCCAACCTAAAAATATCATTTTCAAAAATCCGATGGCAATGGTAACTATTAAATATCAAGCACAGAAACCACCAGATCAGGAGTTCCGCAAGGGTCCATACTTGGTCCCTTGCTGTTCTCAATTTTTACTGCTGATATCACCAAAATAATCAAAAACTACAAATGTCATATGTAAGCAGATGACTTAACCATTTATTTGCCATTTCACTCTGAAGATCATGCCGATGCCAGTACACTTATCAATAAGGATTTAGAAAACATCAGTAGTAGTGGCTCATTGATATTAAATGCGGACAAAACAAAGGCAATTCTTTTCAACAAAAGTGGAACTCACACAAATAACCTTAATATCAATGTAAATGGTACCAGACTGGCTTGGGTTGATGAAGTTAGATGTCTTGGTCTACAACTTGATACTCGTCTTAGTTTTGACAAACATGTTAATTTGATCGTAAAAAGGACTTACTATGCACTCAAAAATATTCATGAATACAAAAATATGTTACCCAGTAAAACAAAGTTATTTTTAACGGAATCACTTGTACTGTCAATACCTAATTTTATGGATTGTGTTTATGGTCCATTTTTATCAGAAGTCAACAAAAATATAATTCGAAAAATACAGAATTCTGTTATAACATATGTATATGGTTTGAGAAGACAAGAACATATTACCCCTCCTCTTCGGGGTGCAGGGTTATTGAAAATGGGAGAGAGAAGATTTCTTCACATGAGTGGCCCGATAGTTGATATTATGAATAATATTTCGAACTACTCACCAAACACAGTGATATTCATAACTTGAATACTAGAAATAATAGCAACCTATCAATACCAAAACATAGAACAGAATTCTTCAAAAATAGTTGAAGAAATGTATTGTCAAAATCAATTTTTGATTTTTTCAATAAAAATCAGATTTTGCCCCACCCTGATTAATATTGGAATATATACAAGTGTAGACTCTATCTACCCCTACAAATTGCTGAATTGATTAAAAAACAGTTCCTTTTGGATAGAACCAATTAGTCAGCAGCAACCTCTTGTATAACTATATATACTATATTCTATAATAATACACTAAAATAAAAAAAACTTTTAGTGAAAATGATTTTTTTTTACCAACGATATGTGAGAATCAATAAAAGTATAATATTAATAATTATTTTTTATAAAAATAATATTTTGTCCTCAATGCGGCACTGGTAACAAATTACATTCACATGCTTTTGTTGTCACTTACACCTTGGATTGGAATATACTTTAGTGATGAATGTAAATACCATCTTTATTCTATAATAATACACCACACCTACTATTAAAAATGATTTTATTTTCAACCAACAATATGCAAGAATCAATAAAAATATAAATTACAGTTATGAAATTATGCAAATTTCGAAGACCAGTGCAGTAAACTGCTTTCTCATTTAGTTCTGAAGTTAAATTATAAGACTAGATGATCAATTTTTCTTAACGATGAGGACTGCTGTTGGTGCCAAACCTGAAATTAAAATAGGACATTGGTTGGTTGATCGGGTAGTAAACCCAACTAATATTATAAATTGAGGATTGAGGTTGTAAAAATATGTCAAAAATAACAGGTGATGAACTGCAGAATAAAAACCATTTTTGCAATTTTTTTGACAAAATCAAGTACCACGAGAATCTATTTGAATTTAAAACTATAAACAACTTATGTCTTAGACCCTCAATGAAAACTATTTGTCCGGATGTAAGAGGATGGTAATTTAATACCACCAAGCACTAAGTTTTTCATATCGATAAAAATTCGAAAGAGGTAAAAAATGGCATTTTTTTGGACGAGACAATAGATTATTGAAAGAAAGTAGTATTATCATATATTATTAATGAGAATTTTAATTTTTTTTTCGTTTTACGTATGATTTGAACTTGCCCTTGACTGGTTTAAAAAAAATGAATTTGGCATTTTCGCTATTATATATTTTTTCCTTATCAAGACAACTTACTACACAACTCAAGAACATGTTAATGGGGTGATATAAATCCTCGAAAGCCAAATTTCCCGATGTTATCCGCTTCCATTTTGAATCTAAAAAACGTTTAGAAAATATTGAAGGTTGGGCCATTTCAGGAGACATGCTCAGAGCAGTATTTTCCTATCAATCACAACAAAGTTTCCCCAGAGATTTGGAGTAGAAAAGGCATGGCGATGACCCTATTTTCCCAACTATAAGGAAAATTTTTTACGTATATTTATTATAGGCAAAAATGACCAAATATCTACCCGAAGTGGTTTAAAAAAATAGGAACACCCTGTAGCTACAGTTCTCAATCCAGCAGTTATTATTTGAATAGAAGTTTAGTTATCCAATTTTTTGGCACAAATCGTAAAAAAAATCTCGTCTCTATTTTTTCTGATCATTGATGAATATTGAGGGAGTATTGAATTCATGTAAACGTTGTACAGCTTGTCCATTTCATGTTGGCACGGAAATAATGACGTATATGCGCGGTCATGCGCGGCAGAGAGCACTTGACGGCTGAAAGTATAATCGGAGACAAAAACTTTTCTCGTTCTCATCATTAGGTATGTCGAGATAAATTTCAAGTAAGTGTTATGTAACTTATGAAGAAAAAGTTAAGGCATAAATATTTCTTCATGGGTTAGCTATAAGAGAGAGGAAAAGCGTTGAATTCAATACAAAACTTGTTTTTTTTCAAGTGAATTAGTAGGTACTAGATTTATCCTTACTAGGTAAGTATTAACATGAAAATAATGTCTGTTTTTTTCTATAACGTTACTTATGTTGACCATGTACACAGAGATATATTTATATACTATAATTTATGGTTTTGACTTGGTTTTGACGAACAATTCGTACACCATTTTATAATGCCGAGTTTACATTGTCGAAAAATATTGCCAGTTTGCCCATTGTATTTCCAGTTTGAAATTGATAACAAACGTATGAAAAATCCACATTCTACATTTTCTGCATGGTGAATGTATTGTATATCTCATATCGTCTGTTTGTTCTCAAGTCCATCCTTCTAAAACAGTCGAGCAATGGAATATTGGACTCCGTTAATGTACCTTCTACTGAAACCCGTTCGTCTGACTCAGACCAGCAACGCGGTAAACGAGAGGAAACCGTTTTGTTAGGTTCTTCTTATATATCAACAGCCAGAATCGGAACTGAGAACCCATCGAGTACATACTACTCAAGCCTGATCGTCTGAAACAGACGAACAGCAGACATCAAAATAAAATTAGTTTATCAGATAACGATCCGAAAACTTTGTGGGAGGTAGTATCTGAACTCACGAACAGTAGTAGAAAGTCTTGTGACAGTGGAGTTATTCAGAAGAATGGTGTAATTATCAAAGAACCTGCAGAGATCGTGAACGAATTGAATAATTTTTTCATTGAAGCTCCACAGGCTTTAATACGTGACATTCCAAGTAGCCATGATTATGAACCGAACATCAATTATAAAACTGGCATAAGTATAAATCCATACACGATGTTTTTACAGCCTTTTTGTGAATCTGAATTACTCAATTTGACTAATCGTAAACTCAGAAACAAAAAATCGTCTGGAACTGACGAGATACCAGTGTTTTTATTGAAAAGAGTGTTACATATTATTATAAAACCGCTAACTTTTTTGGTCAACCTTTCTTTTTTGCGGGGCAGTTTCCCTACAAGCCTGAAGGTGAGCAAGGTGACTCCCTTGCGTAAAAACAAAAAATTATCAAATATTGAAAATTTCAGACCAATTACCGTCCCACAGAGCTTCTCGAAAATTTTCGAGTACGCATTCCTGGAGCGCCTGAACGACTTTCTTGGAACACACAATATTTTAATACCAATGCAGCATGGTTTTTGCTCAGGAAAATCGACTCAAACTGCTTTGCTCAACTTTTATGAACACTTGGTACAATTTATTGAAAAAGGCGAGTGCCCTGCTGCCATTTTATGCGATTTGAGCAGAGCTTTTGACTGCGTGAATCACCTAAAACTGGTGGATATACTAGATTCTTACGGTTTGAGGGGAAATGCACATGCCTGGGTTTCCTCTTTTCTTAGCAACAGAAACCAATGTGTGTCACTGAAATTCAATCATGATGATGTGGTTTCCTTTTCAACATCAGAAATGAAACTGGTTCGGACGGGTGTACCACGGGGATCTATCTTGGGGCCAATTTTGTTTCTCTTGTACATCAACAACATTGATAGAGAAATAGCATACTCACTATTTACCGCATATGCAGATGATATTAGTATATTGATCTCGGACAAGCAAACTGACACTTTAACACAAAAATGTACGAATATCTTGAAACTGACTTCTGAATACTTCAACAGACAAGATCTATTTTTTAATGCCGAAAAAACTCAGATTATTCGTTTTCATAATTATCAGAATAAAACTGAAACAATCCAATTGAATCTCAATAATACCATCTTACAGAGCACTCATAATGCGGTGAAATTCTTGGGTATACAAATGGATGAATTTCTGAATTGGATTCCCCACTGCAACCAGCTGGTTTCCAAATTGTGCTCCCTAGTATATCTCTTTAGGAACCTCAGAAACGTTCTGAATAATAAACAACTGATCAGTGTATATTATGCTCAGGTTGAATCCAGGCTGCGTTACGGAGTTTGCTTGTGGGGCAACTCAACAATGTGTAAGAAGGTTTTTATTCAACAGAAGGCTATTTTAAGATGTATATTCAATACTTCCAGACGGAGTTCATGCAGAACCCTTTTTATAAATCATAAAATTCTGACCCTCACAAGTCTATTTATATATGAATTATCAGTCTTTGTATTCATCAATAGGACCGACTTTATTCTGAATAGTGATATTCACGATAAGAACACACGTCAGAAAGAAATGATACATGTTAAGGCAGCCAAATATAGAACAACTCAAAAGGCCCCCAAATGCATTGGACCTAAAATATTCAATAATCTTCCTGATATTATCAAGAAAGCAGAAAACTTAACGTTATTTAAAAAAAGATTGAAGTCGTTCTTATTGATTAATTGTTTTTATACACTAGACGAATTTTTATATAATTCACTGTGATTCACTGTGCTTGTGTGTACTGTCGAGATATTTGTTTGTTCGTTTTTCTTTTTTTTTAGTACTCTCTGTGAGTTAGGTATAAGTGCTGACTATTCCTATACAAAATGAAAATTTTGTCATTTTAAGGAAAATAAAGGATTTGGATCACGGATAAAAATCATTAAAATTGAGGAGAAAAATACTTTTTTTTCCTTGGAAGAGAAAACATTGCAATGCACGATGGGCAACAGCCAAGTGTTTCGGTTCAAAAATCCATCGTCACTCTACTGGAAACAATTATCACTTCGAAAAATCAGAATAAATTGAAAACAATGAGGTCTAAAAGTCCATTGCGTTTGCTTTTCGAGGTGCGATCGGCGTAACTTTCTCTAATCATAAATTTCAGCGATCAATCAACTGTACATTTTAATTCTCTTGTTTGGATTTCATTGTTTTCATTTTAGTTTAGTGTCTAGTTTTTCAACATAATCATATTTGACAGGTTTCAATGGGGTGAATTATATAGACAACGGAAGTTCGGCCCGATATACCATTCAACAAATACACAGTCAAATGAATAGGTGATAGCTACTGGTCCAGAAAAAAATTGAAAAAATAATACAAAAATATATGTGTGTGTATAAATATATTTTGGAAGCACTAAACTCCTGCGATATTACCATCATCGCTTTCTGAATCACTACCACTATCGGAACTATCGGAAGTGTCACTATCATCGTTCGGATTTATTATTATGCTATCTAAGATAGTATCTTCAGCTGCTTCTGTCTTCATATAAAAATTCTCGATGTCTTTGGCATGTTTACATCGAGACATCCAGTCCTCTTTCGAAAATGTTTCAAAAAATGTATTGCAATAGTTCTTTACATTTTTGAAATTGAAATCCACATTTTTAACGGCCACATACTGCTTCAAGGATGCCCAAACGAGCTCAATAGGATTTAGATCAGGATGATAAGGAGGTAATCTCAAAACCTCATGTCCCCCATCTTATAGTATTTTTTATACTTCGTAAGTTTTGAAACGTGATTTATTCATTTTTATAATGCCATATAGATCCACTTTCAGCATGTCATTTGTGAAAGGGATGTCGCGACTTTTTAACCACATCTTCATTTCTTCCTTTTTTGAACCGAAATTAGGAGCTTTATTAATTTCTACATTATGATATGGAGCATTATCAATAACTAGGACACTGTGAGGGGGCAAATTTCTTCTATAATCCACTTCTTATAATCCTCAAAATGCATTTCTCCATGATAATCCCCTGATTTGGTTTGTGAATTGAATGCCAAATATGCATTGGGAACAAAGCCATTTTCGCCCCCTGCATGGACTATAATCAGTCTTTGGCCTTTCGACACAGGTCTTCGAAGTCCCTCATTACTATTATCACTCCAAGATTTTTCATGGGTATGCGAAGAATGAATATAAGTTTTATCCATATAGACTATTGGACGGCCTTCTCCTCGAAGTTTTCTCATACTTCTTAGAAAAATCGACCTTTTATATTGAATTTCTGGTTTTTCCGTTAACAGAGTGCGATTAGTTTTTGTTTTTCTCCACCTAAATCCTATTTTCCTTATAACTTTCCTCAAGCTTTCATATCCACCTGTATATTTATATTTGTTTTTAAATTTATGATGTATTCGACGCAACGAAGGAACTTTTTTCTCTGTCATTCTGAAATTTATGATGATTCTTCTAAGAACTGCTTCGTCAAAATCATCTAAGTTAGTTTTAGGATGTGACACTGACTTCTTTTTTGGTGTCGAAAATGCAGGGCTCTGACCATTCTGTACCTTCTCCATTTCCTTTGCTATCCTGTAGACAGTGCGTTTACTCACTCCACTAGCAAGAGAAACTCTTTCATAATAGTTTTGGAGTGCTTCAGATGGGATGGGTTGGTTTGCTTCAGCTTCTACACGCATGAAATTCAAAAGATTGCCTACAATTTCACGACTTTGTCCGCGTAGCACTTTCCCTTTTATTCTCGACATAAATGCCATAGCGAAATCAGGAAATAGTTTTATAATTAATTATTACAACTAATACAACCAATATCTTCACGATTCACTTCCTCAATCTCAGCCACCTTCAAATAATTCAAAATGATTTTCGGACAGGACTCACAACACAACGAACAAAACGAAAATCTAAAATGAGACAATGCCGTAATATTAAGGATAATGCAAAGGCGACCTTGTTATCACTCATTTTACGACGACTTGCTTTCAAATATATGTTTGAATACGAATTTCAACGTCAGAATATAGAAATATCTCATATTTTTCCATTATCCATTTGATATGTTCAGCATAACGTAACATGACCTGTGGTAGAAGTCCATTGTATCTCAAAGTGGAGTGTAGTAGATTTAAGATGCAGAAAAACTCAAAGTCGTCTCCACAATTTAATATCCGAAAGATGTCAGTACGGTGATTCAGTACATGTTTCGAACCTACATAGGTTCATCATCAGCTGAATTTACATTAAATTCTACAATAAAGGAAGAGTAATATAATATTAGTTGATAAATGAAGTATAAGATTTACTTACATGGAGAAGAAAAAATAGCAAAATCACATGGTGAAGTTCAGGACATAAAAAATTATTGTAATGACAATTAGGATTGAATTGATATTAGGGGGAATTTAAGACATCCCTAACACCATAAAAAACATTAAAGATTGGGGGGCTTAGAGCCCTTATGCCCAATATGCAATATTTGAAATATCCACATTAAAAGATACTTAGAAAAACTCTACCGTTCACAGATTGACCGAGTAGGAAATTGGAGGAGAGTCAGCTGACAGAACTGTCAACTGTCGAAATTTTTCAATGTCGAGATGACATGGAAATGCGGCACAAGGATCTGGCACACACGGAACGAGAATCAAAGAGCTGTCATTTCGACTCATGTCCCGGGCGGACAGATCCAACACCCCACATACAGGCCTTCTCGTTACAAGTCAAAGTGAAATATTATAGAAGATTAATTTTAACTAGCATACAATATGGGGGAGCGCAACAACCATGATTAACACTGACATCTATCATCCATCCTTGGGATGAACAAGAGTTGCCAACCATCAAGCAAACATTATACAGAGTCTATGATAATTATTTATGGAAGATCAAGGCAGGGGGGGGGGGATTTTTAGTTGAAATTAAGGGAGTTGAAAAACTTTCTGCAGTCAAACTGTACTTGCTCATTAAGAGAAACAACATTAGGGTTATTAGCAGCGGAATTGATTTCAAAAATCTCTAGAAGATTGAGTAAAGTACCTTTTTGACATATGTGTAAAATATCCAGATCTGAATCAATATCAAAGCTATGGTTTTCATTGAGGATATGATTAGCAAAAGAACTTTTTGTGTTGTATTCATCCAGTTGTAGATTTCTGGAACCGTCGATAAGTTTAACATGTTCTGGAACATGTTCTTTTGCTAATCATATCCTCAATGAAAACCATAGCTTTGATATTGATTCAGATCTGGATATTTTACACATATGTCAAAAAGGTACTTTACTCAATCTTCTAGAGATTTTTGAAATCAATTCCGCTGCTAATAACCCTAATGTTGTTTCTCTTAATGAGCAAGTACAGTTTGACTGCAGAAAGTTTTTCAACTCCCTTAATTTCAACTAAAAATCCCCCCCCCCTGCCTTGATCTTCCATAAATAATTATCATAGACTCTGTATAATGTTTGCTTGATGGTTGGCAACTCTTGTTCATCCCAAGGATGGATGATAGATGTCAGTGTTAATCATGGTTGTTGCGCTCCCATATTGTATGCTAGTTAAAATTAATCTTCTATAATATTTCACTTTGACTTGTAACGAGAAGGCCTGTATGTGGGGTGTTGGATCTGTCCGCCCGGGACATGAGTCGAAATGACAGCTCTTTGATTCTCGTTCCGTGTGTGCCAGATCCTTGTGCCGCATTTCCATGTCATCTCGACATTGAAAAATTTCGACAGTTGACAGCTCTGTCAGCTGACTCTCCTCCAATTTCCTACTCGGTCAATCTGTGAACGGTAGAGTTTTTCTAAGTATCTTTTAATGTGGATATTTCAAATATTGCATATTGGGCATAAGGGCTCTAAGCCCCCCAATCTTTAATGTTTTTTATGGTGTTAGGGATGTCTTAAATTCCCCCTAATATCAATTCAATCCTAATTGTCATTACAATAATTTTTTATGTCCTGAACTTCACCATGTGATTTTGCTATTTTTTCTTCTCCATGTAAGTAAATCTTATACTTCATTTATCAACTAATATTATATTACTCTTCCTTTATTGTAGAATTTAATGTAAATTCAGCTGATGATGAACCTATGTAGGTTCGAAACATGTACTGAATCACCGTACTGACATCTTTCGGATATTAAATTGTGGAGACGACTTTGAGTTTTTCTGCATCTTAAATAACGTAACATGACTCAAGAGGAAAACATTATTTATATTTAGTCTCATAATTATTTATCATTCATTGAAACTATCTGACAATCCACGAGTTGATCTTATGAATTCAACACAAATAGTGCGTAAATTCAATCCTGAACCACTTCGTCAATTTCATAATGAATCATATTAGGTCCCGTCGCCGTTTGTTCAGCCAGTCTTGTCAAGCCGAACTCATTTCTACTTTTGTCACGATCTGTACCTACAAAAACGTATCAGTGCGCAACTGGAGAGGCGGAGTTACCGTGCCAACCAGAAATGGATAAGCTGTACATACAATGTCTGAATCATGTTTTGTAATCGATGAGTATATTAATTGAACAGAAACCTGCATCTTGATAATCCTCCATGAAAAATGTACAAATTTTTGTCTAGAAACTCAGGGATGGCAAAAATCCGGGCGTGTGAACAAAAACCCGACCCACTGGTTATAAACGGTTACAACCGGGCACAAACGGTTATAACCGGGCATAACATTTAAATACGAGATACGCGTATTCTATTATGGGGAACGCTTATGTCGGGAAGATTAAGCACTGAGGATACAATCTTAATCTTCACTATTAGAGAGATATGGAAAATAATTCATTTTGAATATGTAATTTTCAGATTCCACCAATAGCGAAACTGGAGTTTGGAGTATATAGCATAACCGACACCTTAAATAATCTATGAAAACTTTGGTGCCTCGTTTAGGGTTTGTTTTTTAAAGGAAATTTTTGAATTGAAATAAAAACAAGAACAAAGGTCAGAACTTCTCACAGAAATGAGAATATGTCATTAGAAAAATGATGAGGTATGAGGTTATAACCGGTTGGTTTTTCACTGTAGCTTTAACCGGTCACAACCAACGGTTTTAACCGTGACTTCCCTTCAAAAATACTATTTTTATTTTAGCTGTATGACGTCATCCTAAATCCAACATGGTGGCGCACCCAAGATGGCGGACTAGTTAGTTTTGAAACACCCCTACAATATGATATCAATTGAAAGGGCTTGCTGGAAGTAACTCGAAATCCAATATGGCGGACTTCTAGATATGGCGGACCAAGCTTTTTATGCCCTCCGACAATATGGGTATTAAATGAAAGGACTTGCTGAGAATATGGACGTGAGTTTGAATGAGGTGAAGAAGCTGAAATACGTGTCCAGCGATAACTAGACAGTTAAAAATGAACTCAAGTCAAAAAACTTTTTTGAAAACAAGGTTTCATTTGAATGAACTGAAAATTAAAAATAAACTTTTCCTCTAAAACTCTTACCATCAACATTTAACGTTATTACACACTGTATATGGTACAAAAGCTTGTCGCAAAATTTACCTGTGTATACAAAGAAATGAATTGGATAACTCAATCAAATTTCAACTTTTCAGATTCTCTAACTAAAATCTCGCGACAAGCTCTCATATCATATTGTATTAGTATTTTATGCAACGATCGTGTAATGATGGTAATTAATACATGAGCATAAACCGGGATACGAAACGAGCCGAAGGTGACTTTCGTATGGTTTATGCGAGTGTATTAATAACCATTACACGAGAGATGCATACGCTATTTTATCTGCACCCAATAAATAATGAAGAACTAAAAATATTATATTATCAGGTATTTATATTGAACACACTGATGGTAGGTAATCAATCGTATTTCTTTGAAAAGTCCTACAAGATTATATTTAATGGTATAACCACGGAAAATACAACAGTGAGAAATGAAAAGAAAAGAAAATAAAAAAAAAAACTGCTGAGGTCAGAAATTGAACCCGGACGTTTCTAATCACTGCCGGCGCCACTGACCACTCGGCCATGAGATCTCATTTGAACAAAAATAAAAACATATTCGTTGCATTCGTCAAATGAAAAATATAATCCTTTCGATTGTTTTTTTTTTCTTGTCTGAGACATCTGTGGAGGAGTCGCTGGTAATTCTTCTATATCACTGCTATAAGACATTTTCATTCGATTATCGAAAATTGACTAAATTCTTCAAAAATTCAATACCTACTGATTTTGACTTGACAAACGTCAAAATGCAAAGTTTGCACATCATGCTTAATTGAAAAATAATGTGTTTCTATTGGTTGAAAATCTGTATCGTGATTATAAAACGGGTTGTGGGCATATAAGTGTATTATTAGAGTACGGGTGTAGATAAAATAACTTTATATGTTAATAGTGAAAGTTTTGAAGGAAATGTTTATTTCATTTTTTTTAGACCATTCAAATAAAAGCTTGTTTGAAAAAAAGTTTTTCACTTTCAACTTTCTATTCATTTGGCAACTTCAACGCCTTGTTCAACCACAACGACTTATTTCCGGATGCATAGCTCTTATCATACTTAGCCATTTTGCGAGAGGAAACTGTGATAGAAGTATTTGATTTCCTCACCGACTATAAGCTTGAAAATATCTGCGTGTAAGAAGCATAAAATTATTCGAGTGATTTTTTCAGGCGTGGCCAGATTATCTTCAACTATACACTGCTACTAATCAAATGCGATTTTTGCAAAACGCCTAATAGAGGAGTATTGAAGAGAAATTCGTAAACTGCGCCTGTAAGAGTCATAGCCGGTAATAAAATCGACAAACTGTAAGAGTTTTTTTGCCGAAGGATTCTGAAACACCATGTAAATGAGATTCCATTACTGACGTACATTCCAATTTTTGCAGGTTAAGATATGAATCGATAAGAAAAATTTTAGTTGATGATCGAAATGAATACCCCAACTTTGTCTCTGAGGAGCGGAAGTTGATATCAATATAATTTGTTCATTAAACAACGTTTAGGAAAGTGTCTAAAACAAATAATTCATCTTGTACCAATACACAAAATTATTTTATTATACTTAATACTTGCCTAGTGAATCCAAAGGTTTATCATAATCATCAATCCCAAACACCTTCTTAGGGAAATTCGTCATCAAATTGAAAGGGCCTTCCGTTATTCTTCCATGCATCTGAACATAAAGACGAACAGCTGAGAGCGGTTCTTTAGCGCCAAAGGTTTCGGTCAATCCCGAACCATCTGGCATCCGTATTTGCAGTTTAACTTCTGAGTAACTGGTTTTCATGTTAGGTACTGGTGCAACGGCTTTGGGTGAGTCAGGAATAGCGGCAGTTTCTGAAGGCGGAACTGTACCACCAAATTTCGCTTTTCTGGCAAGTTTATCCTAAAAATTGATTTGTTGTATTCATCAAAATGTCAAAATTCAAAAGCAATACTAACGATAAAAACGTGGAAAGTACAACGTGAAATGAAACGGAAAAATCTAAATGAAAAATAATTGAATATTGAGTATATTATATACTTTATTCTATATATTAGAACTTACGCTATGAAGTAGACACGATTAAATTTCCACAAAATTTATTGTCTTCGCGACATGTTTCGATACACTGTATCTTTATCAAGCGAATGTATTTAAACACTAAATTATTCTTTGTTAAAAGCTCCTCAAATACATCAGGGCCTTCTCTAATTATCTCTGATTCCTAGAATAATACAACTGACACTGATGATGATTCCTAAACTTATTAACTGATGCTGATAACTGATACTGATTCCTAGAATTACAACTGATGATGATTATGATATCGGACCATAGTTACTACTTATTAATTGAATAAGTTCAACAAAGGAGAACTATTGAGATCCAATTGATCATTTAGCAAACAATTCGAATTTTTTTATTTATTGATTTCCAAAAATTCTAAATAATTAAGTTTAATGCCCTCATTTTCAACATGCAGAATTTCGAAATTTTTATCGAAGTCATGGCCTTCCTCCAAAATGTGATTGGCATATGATGAATGAGTTGTTTTCTTTTCATAACTCATACGATGTTCACGTATGCGGCTTTTGAATGGTCTACCTGTCTGGCCAATATATACTTTGGAGCAAGATCCACAATTCAATTTATAAACTCCCGATTTTTCATCTTTTATTGTTTTATCTTTGTTATTCTTGATAAACCTTCCCAACGTGTTATCTGTTCTATGTGCTACTTTTAGATTTTGCTTGTGCAAAAATGAAGCTACTTTTTCCGTAGCAGGTCCTGAATAAGTTAAGATTCTATGATTATTGTCATGGGTCCTCAAAGTGGGGTACACTTCTTGGATAGCTTTTCTATGTAGTTTTTTAGCAAGAATATTTTCTATTAATTTGACTTGATATCCATTTTTAACTGCTATTTGTTTTATGATATTTAATTCTTTGTTAAAATTGTCCACAGAAAGAGGAATGTTTACGAATCTGTGTATCATACTATTGTATGCTGATATTTTATGTTTATATGGATGTACCGAATCATTATGAATAGTGATATCAGTGTGGGAAGGTTTATGAAACTTAATTATTTAGAATTTTTGGAAATCAATAAATTAAAAAATTCGAATTGTTCGCTAAATGATCAATTGGATCTCAATAGTTCCCCTTTGTTGAACTTATTCAATCAATAAGTAGTAACTATGGTCCGATATCATAATCATCATCAGTTGTAATTTTAGGAATCAGTATCAGTTATCAGCATCAGTTAATGAGTTTAGGAATCATCATCAGTGTCAGTTGTATTATTCTAGGAATCAGAGATAATTAGAGAAGGCCCTGATGTATTTGAGGAGCTTTTAACAAAGAATAATTTAGTGTTTAAATACATTCGCTTGATAAAGATACAGTGTATCGAAACATGTCGCGAAGGCAATAAATCTTGTGGAAATTTAATCGTGTCTACCTTATAGCGTAATAACTATGGATTTCCATCAAGTAAAGGCCACCTCAATCTAAAAAAAAAATATATTAGAACTTCCATATGAATTCAAATTTCAAATCCTTCAAATCGATGTGTCAAACTTCGAACTTGTCTGTAAGGGGTAAGCTTTCTAGAAGGCTGCCTGTCTACTCAAATTTTGTGTACTAATTATTCTATTGGTGAACAAAAAGATCCTGCCAGAGTTAAGCAAATAAGAACGTCGGTATCGAAATTCACTCGTGAGCTGCCGCTTGATTGGATTTGCAGCTTTGAAAAATCTTATTTGCAACATCACCTACTGTCAATACTGTAAGCTTTTACTTCTATTTCTCAGATCAAGAGGAACTGACTAAACAAAAGCATGTCAGTCAATGCATCCTGGTCAAACTCTACTAATCATGGATTAAAAAATTCATAATCATCATACCAGGCAACATAACTTGTTTGATCTCTATACTGCTAGCTCTTTGTGGTTGGACAAAAAATATATGTTTATGAATCATTGTACAGCTAGAAAAAATAACCAGAGGATTCAAAATATATCAGAAATATCACTCAACCCAAATTTCAGGAGAAAAAATTCATTCTCAAAACAAATTTAATTTGAGTTGATCTTCTGCTCTTCGGCCAATTAATTTGGTTGGCCTTCTTATAAATAAATTTGATATGTATTCCTATCTTTTTCTATTTCATTTATTTATCACGTTGAAAAAAGTTTTGAACGGTAGGGAAAAATAAACGCATGAACCTGAAATATGATGATGATATAAAAGAATGCAAAAATCGATTAGATATTCTACATGTGTGCAGCGCCACAGATCCTAGGTATAAAGAGGAATACCGGAGAACAAAAAAACAATATGATAAACTAAAACATTCAAGATCAAATATGTACCTATCACAAATCACACACTCTGATAATAAATCGAAGGCAGTATGGGAAGTAATAAAAGATGTTCAAGGGAATAACCACAAAGGGGACAGTAGTATACAGGGTGTAGGAGATGCAAAAGAAATAGCAAATGAATACAATGACTATCAATTCAATATGGTGAAGTGAAACAGGTAGTGAAAGATCAACAAGGTAAATAAATCAAGTTTAATGAAAAATCCATTTTTTTACACCTGTTGATAACGAAGGAATTATAGATTTGGTGAAGAACTTGAAAAATAAAATGAGTAGTAGGGTGGACAAGGTCCCCACAAAAATCATTGAACAATGCATTGATGAGATCATTCAGCCACTAGATTACATAATGAATAATTCCTTGAAATATGGTGTATTTCCCGAAAGATTGAAGATAGCTCTAGTTAAAATCATTCATAAAAAGGGTGACCTTTCGAAATTTGAAAATTTCAGACCAATCAGTTTATTACCATAATTTGCAAAAATATTCGAAACAGTGGTATGTAACAGAGTCATGAACTTTATGGTAATGAGTGATTAGCTCAGCAATTCTCAACATGGATATCAAAGGGGCAAATCAACACAAAACGCGGTATTCCAGTTCATTCAATATATATTGAATTCTTTAGAAAACGATGAACTTTCACTTGGGCTATTTCTTGATCTTTCAAAAGCATTTGAAATTACCATACTCCACTTGGTAAGGAGGTATGGCGTTAGAGGTACAGCACTAAAGTGGTTTGAATCATATTTGTCAAACAGAAAACAAATGGTAGTGCTTGGGAAAGATCATCAAATAGCGAGATCCGACTCGAAAAATATCAAATTCGGAGTACCTCAGGGGAGTATTACGGACCCGTTTCTATTTATATTGTATTTGAACAACCTGGGAGAAAAAACAACCGAGACCTGCAAAAGGACTAATTAAGTATGCTGATGATACAAACTTGCTGATGAAAGCTAAAGACTTTCCTAGGCTTACTGAGGAAGCAAATGATGCACTCACAAGAGCTAATCAGTGGTTTGGGAAAAATGATCTTACACTGAATGAGAATAAGACTAGTGTCATTCTATTCAAAACAAATCATGCACGTTTCGAAACACCTAATGAAATTTATCTTCCAAATAACTCACTACAAATAACAAATTATAATACCAAATTTCTAGGCTTGCACATTGACAGCACACTCTCCTTTGACAGCCATGTTGACCATATAAGTACAAAATTGAATGCAGTTGTATACTCCATGAGAATCATAGGGCAATATGTAGATCAGAAAACATTGAAAATTGTATACCATGCTAATCTTGAATCAGTGATCAGATATGGCATATTTTATGGAAATAGTAGAGGTAGTGAAAGAATTATTATTCAGAAAACAGCTCTTAGATAATTGTTAAAATTGAGAAGTAGAGAGACTTGTCGAGGAAAATTCAAATCAAATAGGTTACTAACTGTCAAACTGAACAAACATATACTTGACTCTGGTAGATCACAGGGTGATTATAACACACGAAATTTTGATTATAATTATGCAAGACATAGGTTAACGATGACATAAAAAGATCCATTTTATAATTGTAAAAAGATGTTCAATAAACTACCTACTAAAATGAAGCTAATGAGTAATATCAAAGAATATAAAAAAAGTGTGTTTGAGCTACTTTTAAGGATAGAACCGTACAAAATAGATGATTATTCGAATTATCGAATAATTATGTTTATATTAGTGGGAACCTCTGACGTTATTTTGTTTAATTGTTCCTCACAGTTCATGTATGTAACATTTCTCCAAAATAAAGATTATTATTATTATTGTGCATATAGATATCAATTGCTACCCCATATAAACGAGTGGAATAATGTGTAGTTGTTGGTCTTATCAAATTAGATATTGTGATTGTAGAAAAGAACGGCGTGTTCAGCTACAGCCGATTTGTTAGATTGTCCCAATCGACAATTTTGACTATTCTCACTGATACGTGTCTTGAAACTACGTTTGGTGGTTCCAATACATACTTTCCCACATGAGTGGGGTATCTTAGATCTTTAGCAAACCTCAGGTGTACCTGTATTCTCGTTGTGGGCTTGTGAATTGTTTTGATGTTGTGCTTTTTCAAGATTTTCCAATGCGATCCGTGGTACACCTTAGGTAGGACTCCATTGGTGGAGTTATGTCCTTTGTTTTCGGGTACGAAGACAACCATGAATCCACACCCGGATGAATGGTTCAGATTTTTTTTCAATACTGTTCCTTCATCAAACACTCTTTCAAGAGTGCCCCGAAGGCAGAGCCTTGTGCTGGCAAGTGTCGGCTGATTGTCTTGTGAGCCGAAGCGCTCTGGGGCGTCTTAATCATCATCATTTTCATTAAATTATTTTTACATGAAAACCTTCTCAGACATGATAACAACAGTATAACAAATTAAATTCATTTCTAATATAGACTATGGCCAATAAGCATGGAAATATAGAAATATCAGAATTATCTTCTTTGGATAAATTCAAATGTGCCAAAAAAGAAAACATGACTATCTTATACCTCAATGCAAGGTCAATGAAAAACAAGATGAATGAATTGGAAATTTTAGTGAATGAAATAAAAGCGGATATTATGATTATATCAGAAACTTGGCTAGTTGAAGAAGATGAGAAATATTTTAACTTTGATGGATTCAATTCGGCATTCTCAAGCAGAACAAAACGTGGCGGAGGAATTGCAATCTACCTAGACAAGAAATTCGACTTTGAAATTTTAGAAAAAGAAGAAGAGGAATCAATAACATATTTATCAATCAAAATCAAGAGTCCAAAGTTAATGTTATGCGGAATTTACCGACCTCCATCTAAATCCAATTTGAAATATTTTTTTAACTTTATTGATCGCAAACTAGAGATTATGAATTCTTCTCAAACAGAATGTTTGTTTTTTGGAGACATGAATATAAATCTATTGAGTAATGAAAATGATACAAAACGATTGATGGACATTTATAAATCCAACAATTTTTTAATTTGCAATGAAACAGTTCCCACAAGGGAGGTAAAAAATAGTTCAACTTTAATTGATCACGTTTTAAGCACACTTAAGAAGCAAATCGAAGTGATTTTCATCAACAGTCCAATGAGTGACCATAAAATTCAAATATTGAAAGTTGACGTTATTCAAAAGGAGCATAAAAATAAATTGATTTCTAAACAAAAAATATTTTTTGATATTGAGAAAATCAAAAATAATCTCAAATTTTTGAATAATACAGTTTCAACATTCACAGATCCAAATGATTTGTATAACGAACTCATTGGCATTTTTCAATCTTCTTATAAAAGAAAAAATCTCAAAGTTAGAGAAATTTCTAAACCTTGGTTTACTGATAAATTGTATCAATTGATAAAGACCCGAGATAAATTTTTTTATAAAAGAAAAAATAATCCTCATAATCTATATTTTTGTGAACGATACGATCATTACAACAAATTCGTCAAAAAATCTATCAAAGAAGCAAAAAAAACTTTTTATAAAAATCAGTTCACAAATTCCTCTACTCCGAAAACAATTTGGCATAGCATATATTCAGTATTATATAATACACAAAATTATAAGAGCAAAAATAAAATAAAAGAAATAATGATCAATGGCCTACAAGTAACAGAAACAACTAAAATATGTCAGGAATTCAATAATCATTTCATTACCATTGGTCCAAATTTATCATCGAAAAATTCAAATAAAACAAATTATACTATCAATCCATCAAACGTTACATCTTTGTTTTTCAAATCAACAAGCATTCTGGAAATTGAAGAAATCATAGATGATTTAGATAGACAAAAAGCAAGTGGTTTCGATGAGATCAGTGTGAACATCATCAAAATGGTTAAATATGAAATATCACCAATTTTATATGAAATTGCAGTCAAATCATTTGAAACAGGTATGGTACCAGATAAAATGAAGATAGCCAAAGTATTTCCTATTTTCAAAAGTGGCAAAAAAAAAGGTATGAATAACTATCGACCTATTTCAGTTCTTCCAATCTTCTCCAAAATAATTGAAAAAATTATGCATAGTAGGCTTTTAGATTTTTTAGAAAAAAATGACTTATTATATAACGGTCAATATGGTTTTCGTAAGTGTAGAGATACTGAAACTGCAATCATTGATATTGTAACTAATATCCAAATTGAAATCGATCGAAACAAAAAATGTAGCATTCTCTCTCTAGACTTGCGAAAAGCGTTCGATACCGTTGATCACAATATTTTGCTTGAAAAATTACATTCTTTTGGTATAAGAGGAAATAATCATAAATGGTTTCAAAATTATTTGCTTAATCGATCACAGTATGTTTGTATAGACAATCACAGAAGTTCAATTGAAAAAATTTCTTGTGGGGTTCCCCAAGGATCTATTCTTGGCCCAATTCTTTTTCTCATTTATATCAATTCAATGACTCAGTTGCAACTCCATGGTAAACTCAGTTTATTCGCTGATGACACAACTCTCATTTATTTTTCAGATAACTTTGAACATATTCAAAACTTCATGAATCAAGACCTACAAAAAATATCGAGTTGGTTAAATCAACATAAGTTATCTTTGAATTTTTCTAAATCTTCTTACATGTACATTTCGAAACGAATTTTGAATGACCCTAAAAATGCGTTTAAATTCTATGGTGATACAATAGAATACAAGCCAGTTACGAAACTTCTAGGATTATATATTGATGAAAAATTGTCATGGAATAAACATATTGAACATTTACGACGCAAACTCTCCCCGATAATTGGTATCTTATTCAAAATAAGACACCTCATTCCTCATAAATATCTGATGAATATTTATCATTGCCTCATAAATTCAAAATTACAATATTTGATAGCTATTTGGGGTTCAGCTAATATTTCCCTTATCAAGCCACTACAAAAATTGCAGAATAAAACAATAAAATGTATTTTCAAAGTAGATTTTCGAGAACCAACCATTAATTTATATAAGCCTAAAGAATTACTTGATTTGAAGACCACATATAAATTCAAAGTGAGCATTTTCATTCAATTTGTCAAGCACAAAATGAAATCATCTAATTTAAATTTTCGTGAAGTCAATGATTTTCATCTGCACAATACCCGCCAGAACACAGCCTTGAGATCATGTAATTCCAAAACCAGTTTTGGGCAGAAGTCTATTCTACATAATGGAATTGATATTTACAATTCGATTCCAAAAAACTTGAAGAAAATAAAAAGCAAAATATTATTCAAGAAACATTTGAAGAAATATTTATTGAATTTGATTTAAAAAATAAAAAGGTGATATTCCCGATTCAATCATTTGTTGATGATACTAGTTAAATTTGTATTTATTATAACTCAATAACTCATTTTTTTTTTAAGTTTAGTTTTTAATTAAGATATGTTTGTTGTATCCCTGTTATAAACTGTAAGGTTTCTTGGGATAATAAAGTGTTAATAATAATAATAATAATAATTATATTGTCCTTTCTTACCTGTTCAATCTGTTCACGAACCCTCTGCTTGGCTATCCTCTCTTCCTCTTTTTCTCTCTTCCTCTGCTCAATAATTTTCTTCATCTCTAGCTCCTCATGTTTTTTCTTGGCCTCCAGAAGTTCTTTTCCTGATTTGATTCGGTTCTTTTCTTTCAGAAGGGCTTCTTCTTTTTCTCTTGCCTCACGCTCCAATCTTCTCTGTTTCAACTTTGCCTCGATTTTAGCCAACTGTTCTTTTTTCTCTTCATCTGTCAGAGGTTTTTTCTCTTCTGTAGATTCGGAAAAATTTCCGTGACCTAGAGAAAATGAACAGCAAATGCATATCAGATTTGAGTTTAGGAAATGAAGTTATGATTTATGATAAAAAGTATATTTCGAAATTACTGTATTTGAAAACACTATTGTGGAAATCAACTAAATATTTTGTTTTTTTGTTAAAATGAATAAATGCACCATATTCAAGTTCGTTTGGGGAAAATCAACGAATCTCTTGATTATTGCAGACATCAATGATACCACAACAGTGCTACCCAATGCTTGAAATCCGTTTCCGAGATTTTAACCAGTCTGATAGCAAATTTCATATTTCTTTCGAGGTTGAATATGCAGTGCCACCACATATACAGGGTGTTAGGTAAACATGCGGCAAAAATTCAAGAGCATATTCTTTGGTCTATTCAGTCTATTCTGAGAATATTCAGTCCTATAATGATTTCAAAACCCCTTGTTTCGAAGATACAGGGTGAAAAAAATTTGCAACGAACATATTCAATATTTTTGAAATCATTCATGTAAATAAAAGTATGGCGTACGGCAATGAGTCTATGTAGTACAAAAAAATGGGATGTCTTGCAAAATCGGATAATTGCTGGGTGCAACTAAATTATAATCGACCCTGGTGTGTTTCAAAGGGTACGGTACTCAATGAAGAGCAGACTGAATTCTTATTTCCAGGTTGGAGGATATTATTTTCCTCCAACATTCATTGTAGATTGAGCAACTTTACATAAACTTTGTGATAATAAAATGTCACTAATCTCGCAAACTTTAATAGTCCTGCATCTTGGAAACAAAGAGGTTTGTATATGTTTCAATAAATACGGCTCAATTACATAATGTATCGAAGATGAAAAAAATAAGGTGGCACTGCCTAATTATCAGAAAATGTCTATAAATTTGGTAGTTGATGCAAACAAAATAGGATTAGAAAAGTATTCCAATTTTGAAAATTATTATAAAGTGAGAGAAGAACTATGAAAGGTATAGACCTATTGAGAATTCAAAGTTTTTCAGAGCAGTTGAAGAACATAATATAATTGCAATCATCAACAACTTAAAAAATGAATTAAAAACAAAAAAATGTGCACATTTGATCATTACTGTCTTGGTAGACATAGTAAATTTGTGTATTACTCAAGGAGTATTTCCAGATTATCTGAAATTTGCAAAGGTGCATCCAATTTTCAAAAAAGAACCGTCGAGAAAATTACAGACAAATATCCATTTTACCAGTTTACTCGAAAATTATTGAAACTGTTGTATATAACCAATTATTGAACTACTTGGATGAGCATGATATAAGAAATAATCAGCATTTGGTTTTAGAAAAAAATGTTGTACCATAGATGCCATCAACATAAAACTACTGACTAGTTCTATAAAAGCTCTTTCAAGGAGAATGAAACATTTTTGGGAATTTTCACTGATCTTAGCTCCGCCTTTGAATGTGTCTCACATGATATTCTATTTAAAAACTTGAATATTATAGAATTCACAGAGTCTGTCTCCAATTATTACAGTCCTACCTCATAGATAATCCATGTTATAGCTTTGACGATTATTTCAAGTTCTTGGGATAACAGATAATTCTCATTATGACAAACATTTAAAGATCTCTGATTTGCATGGATGTTTCTTCATCCCAGCGCAGTGATAAAATAATTTCTTCCTTAGTTTCTTGCTTTCAATTCAATTACAGTGCATGTTTCAGCTGTATAAACAGAGTTGGAAACTTTGTTATTTTTGTGTAAATGACGTATCCTCTGTTCATCTGTACTTTTGGAAGAATAAATTGAATTGAACAATGCCACTTCTTTTGTTATGCAACGGCTCATCATAGGTCGCGTAGGCCATTTATCGGAATTTGGCCGAGTCACTGTTGAACGATTGTTTACAGGAAGTTTGTAACCACATTGTTTTCGCGAGTCAGCGGTAATTGGGAAGGCATGAGTGACATGAGATGTTTCAATATTACTTCCCCCTTTTCATACACGAGGGCGCCCGGAAAGCAGAGTATTGTGCGGGCAAGGGACTCCTGATGTTTATTAGTAAAGCGGTAATAGACTTTGTAAGACAAGTATGAAGTCGTGAAGTAAGCGGTTATAAAAGGAAGTTAAAAAAATAAGTGGAAGGGGGTATAACGGCCATTAACTTATGAGCGGTAACTAGCACAAAACTTGATGCAACTATTGGTATTTAGTGAAAAAACTTTATTACTAGTGCATACAATTTTCGTTGCATGCGTTTATTTCTGTTGAATAAGGTATTTTCATTGTTGCGTGAATAAATATTATGTGTGACGAGTTCCCTCACTAATCAATGAACCGATTTATTTTACAAATCACACAACTAGTCCTAAAACAAAAAAGCCTAGATGAATGCAGGAGCTCATAATTTTTGTTTCTTCAACAGCGAATAAATAATAACTCCACCATCGAGGGGTGTTGCACTTTGGTGTACAAAATCAGTAGAAATCTTGTTGAAATCCACAAATCCCACGTGAAATCCTGAAATCCACTAGAAATCCTGATTTCGTGTACAAATTTTACGGAAGTGAAATACCCCTCGACCACTATAAGAAGAGAGATCGTTGACACAATCTCAATGAGTGTGATGGAGTCTCAGAGCAAGGGCCTGACCTAACAAACTCAACTCGCAATCTTCCCATATCCAGGAAGGAGCTACATTCAAAGTTAATAAAATCCATATGAATACAAAATTAGTATCTACTCTTGATTGCTCTTGTAGAGACTAAATTGTGATACATATGATTCTCACTTGAATCTCAAACAAATCTCTTGAGCAGATGTAAGGTATAAATTCTTCAAAGTTATGAATCATTCGAACTAACTGACCATTTTCTGACTGATGGTCCAAATCAATTTCTTGGAATCAACTTCAATGTAAATCGATTGAATAAATGAGTAGTGGGACTAAATAACCACTTTGTGTTTTCATGGAAGCATTTGCTACGCAGATAAAATTTGTGATGTCATGGATTGTTGAAAAATATAAATACAATTCGAACGGAAAATCCATTTTTGTTTGAGCAGAAAAAACTTTCTACTACTACTAAATTTGTCACTTCAGCTATGATACAGAATTATTCGATGAATTCATTTCACTCTTGATTTGAATTGTAATCAACTCAATGAAATTGCTCATACCTATTGGTGTTATTGAAAGATTTTATAAACTTTTCAATCGTTTGTTTTTTTCAGTGGTAATTATTGATACATGTCTCAGGGATGCAGTTGGGTCAGCAACAATTTCCGAGAACAATTTGTATCATGAAACTAAGAACTGAATTAGATGACTCAAAATTCAGAGGAACAGACTGAATCATAGCTATTCTACATGTCAAAACACAATAGAATACTAGAAAATTATACAAATGAGAAATTAGCTAGGAAAAAAAGGAAAACAAGCTGCTTGACATCTAAGAAAACAAGCCCCTTGCCAAATACTCTTACTAGCATGCTCCAAGGTTTCCCCAGAAGGCAGAACTACTGATATAAGTCTTATTACCTATTAAAAATGCAAGAGGTATGAGATTGCCTTGTTAGCTAGTCACCAATAATTATCTAATGAAAAACAGTGATACTCTGTGCCCCATATAAGATATCGTCTTTTCCTTTACAATCGATAAAAGATAATATGAATCTATCATATGGTAGACAAAATTAGGAAGTATCTTTAGGTAACTATACCCGTTTTGGCAGCATGAAATTCAACCTCCTCGTTGGAACTAAACAATTTTCCACAATCGTCACATTTTATCGAAACGGCCACTGGAGCCGCATCCTTAGTTTCTTCTGGTACAGCTACTTCCATCTCAGTTTGAGGAGTTTGTTCCGATGTCTTGGATTCTGGAGGAGAACTAGTTTCAGGTGTTTCAAATTCATCTTCATGAGACAGTAGCCAGTCCATAGCAGTTTGTACATCGTCAGTCCCGGTTCTTCTTATAGCCAATTCGCTATTTTGCGATAAGATTTTAGGTTATGTTGATATTGAGTTTTTATATCCATTTGTACTCACGCTCTTTCCTTGCTGAATCCCATTTCAACTAGGGTATTTACAATGGACATTTTCGATTTTTTTGTATAAACTTCTTATAAATAATTTCAAATTGAAAATCCTAATATTTTTTTGACATTTGATATCGAATAAAAAAATAGGACACCTGCACCTGCCATTAGTGTCACTTGTCACTCGCATGAATGAATACAGTGTTGCCAATCCAATGAAGTCGTTTTCCGCGGAGCTTATGTTGAAAATTCGAAAAATATGAACAAAAAGGGTGAAACTAATTTCTTTTTGATTATCCTGGACTTCATCTGACTTTCAGGTTGAATTACATATTAGGCATTCAGAATACGTGTCAACACCTTGTCAAATGAGGAAATGAACCAATACGGTGACATTTGCAGAAACTTTCTTTTTTTTTCGAAAAAGGGTGTGATTTCTTTGGACAAGATGTATATATTCCTGGTGAAATGACTTCTATACCAGTACAATGTTGATGTTTTCGTCAAAAACGCTAGACCTACGGCTCACTTGATAATGATATCGGGAGAAGTTCACATTCCCGAAATTTGTTTACAGATGGCGCCAAGCAGCAACTC